>JACXGM010023244.1:0-16309 GCA_016801145.1 Umbra pygmaea
CCTGGCACCTGCTCACAGTGCCAAAACCACTGGTAAATGGTTTACTGACCATGGTATTACTGTGCTCAATTGGCCTGCCAACTCTCCTGACCTGAACCCCATAGAGAATCTGTGGGATATTGTGAAGAGGAAGTTGAGAGACGCAAGACCCAACACTCTGGATGAGCTTAAGGCCGCTATCGAAGCATCCTGGGCCTCCCATCACACCTCAGCAGTGCCACAGGCTGATTGCCTCCATGCCACGCCACATTGAAGCAGTCATTTCTGCAAAAGGATTCCCGACCAAGTATTGAGTGCATAACTGAACATAATTATTTGAAGGTTGACTTTTTCTTTTTTTTTTTGTATTACAAACACTTCTTTTATTGGTCAGATGAAATACGTTAATTCTTTGAGATAGGAATTTTGGGTTTTCATGAGCTGTATGCCAAAATCATCAGTATTAAATCAATAAATGACCTGAAATATTTCAGTTGGTGTGCAATTAATCTAAAATATATGAAAGTTAAATTTTTATCATTACATTATGGATAATAATGAACTTTATCACAATATGCTAATTTCTTGAGAAGGACCTGTATACAGTTTCTTGGTTTATTACTAACCGTTTCTTTGAATTGATGCGATAAGGATGTTGTTTGATTGGAGCCAAACCACCAACGTCCACATCATGCTCCAACATAGTTGTACGACTGGAAACATCCTTAAAGAGACAAGGAAAACTATGGATCAAGGCAACCACATCAGCTTTTTGGTCCTCATCCAAATGCAACAAATGAGATGAAAGGGTCAACAGCATTTCCGAATTACACAACCGAGCAGACAGTTGGGGAGTGTTTCGCAGCTCCAGACCATCCTCAGCATCCACGTTCATCTCAGAGTCGGGAACTAGAACCATAGCAGCCACCGATGAGACAGCGGGCCCTGCCATCTTATCAGCAGAGTCTTCCTGTTGCCCTCAGGAATGATAGGTCTTCAACATGTTGATGTGGCATACACGGGAGTGGCGCCTGCGATCCGGTGTTTTGATGACGTAGTCTGTATCGCTGATCATCTTCTCCACCAGGTATGGGCCAGAGAAACGAGCACTGAGAGCTGACCCAGGAATGGGCAACAAAACCAGAACTTGGTCACCTGTCTGTAGAGAACGAGAAACAGTGTTGTGATCGTAACGTTGTTTCATCTTTTTCTGTGACATAAACAAGGTTTCCTTAGCTAGAGTACAGGCATTATGTAACCATTCCCGAACTTGACTCACGTAGTCTAAAATATTTTTTTTGGGAGGGCAGGAGTCTGTTGACAACATCTGCTCCTTTAACACTTTCAATGCTCCCTGCACTGTATGACCAAATATGAGTTCAGCTGGGCTGAACCCAAGGGATTCCTGTACTGTCTCACGGATGGCAAACAACACAAGTGGTACCCCTTCATCCCAATCCTTCTTGGTGTCCATGTAGTACTTACGTAACATAGACTTCAAAGTCTGGTGCCAGCGTTCCAAGGCACCCTGACTCTCAGGATGGTAAGTACTGGAGACCTTGTGGGTAACAGAAAGTCTTTAACACACTATCAACTAACTTTGACATGAAGTTAGTTCTTTGATCGGTTTGCAGCACTCCAGGTAGACCAAAGGTAGAAAACTACTTGATCAGAGCTTTTACTACAGCTTTAGCTGTGATTTTACGAAGAGGGATAGTTTCTGGATACCTAGTAGCACAGCACATGATTGTCAACAGAAACTGGTTACCACCCTTAGTTTTTGGCATAGGCCAAACGCAGTCAACAATCACACGTTCAAAAGGCTCCCCCATCCCAGGTATGGGGTATAATGGAGCTAGAGGTATCCTCTGGTTTGGCTTTCCCATCAGTTGGCATGTATGACAAGTTTGACAATAGGTAGCCACGTCCGACTTCAAACCAGGCCAAAAGAAATGTCTAAGGATCCGATCATAGGTTTTGGTTATCCCTAGATGACCTGACCAAGCATGGTTGTGAGCTAGAGACATCACACTCAGACGGTACTTCATAGGAACTACAATTTGGAAAACTGAATTCCATTCAGTACCCGAGCAGTGGGCAGTCCACTTCCTCATCAGGAGTCTGTTGTCAATATAGTAAGCTGTTTTCTTCCGGTTAGCTTCTACTGGAGAAACAACAGAAGAAAAACATTTCAGCAAAGTACGATCCTCTTTGTGAAGTTCAATTAGCTTTTCACGTGTGACAGATATGGGAAGAATATCAGACATAGGCATACCTTCAGCCAGGTCCTTGGTCTGAACAGTTGTCTTTACATCTGTTAAAGACGGATCAGAAGGATGACCCAAATGTAGCTGATCAGGAAATTCATCATTAGCAAAGGCTGGTTGGAGAACAGTGCCCTCCAAGTCAATGATGTCACCAAATCTACGGGACTGTGCACGGGTGACAACACAGGCTGGAAAGGCTTCTGGAAAATCCTTAGCCAACCTCTCAAACATAGAATTGACCTCTGGAATGTCTAGCACTTCTAAAACAGGCATTACTTTGCCACCTGCAATGTCATTTCCTAAAATGAATGTAACACCTGTTACTGGGAGTGTAGATTGGACACCAACTCGGAAATATCCAGTTACCAAGTCAGAAACTAAATGTACCCAGTGTAAAGGCACAGGCACCATTCCCATTTCTATACCCTGTAACATCACATGAGACCCACAGTACGACTTGTCAGACCAGGGAAGAGCATCGGTGAGAATTACAGACTGGGCAGCACCAGTATCCCTCAGGATTTTAACTTGTTGCTGATCATCCGGCTTGCCTGACAAGGAAACTAGCCCCTCGAACACAAACGGATCATAAACAGGTTTAGACCTGACAGGAGCCAAGTCAGCACTAGGCGCTTTGTGGACAGATTTACTGGCTATTTTTATCAAACCAATCCCTTTCGATGGTCTTTGAGAATGTGGTGCTTGGGGCTTACGCTTCAAGACAGAGCAGTCTGCAATAAGGTGACCTGTCTTCTGACAGTAAAAGCACTTCCGGTTGGTCTGTAGAGGACCCTGGGAGCGAACAGAAAGAGAGGTAGGAGGAAATACAGGCTTGCCTTCAAAATTGGGTTTGCCAAAAATGGTCTTATGGGTTAGTACATACTCATCTGCTAACACGGCAGCATGTGACAGAGACGCCACCTTTTGTACATTCAGCTCAGGTAAACTATTCTTAAACTCCTCCAACAAAATTAACTCCAGAAGAGTGGTACGGTCAGTAGCTTTACTGACCATACACCAACGATAGAAAAGAGACTCCTTTTCCCTAGCAAACTCCACAAACGTACGATTTAAAGCTTTTTTGTGGTTTCTGAATTTTTGCCTATAAGCTTTAGGAACAAGCTCATAAGACCGAAGTACAGTAGCCTTTACTATATCATACTCTAAACTGTCAGCCAGTGAGAGCAGAGAAAACCTCTTGGGCTTTCATCAGACAGTCTACATTGGAGCAAGATTGGCCAAACCTCCTTAGGCCAATGAAGAGCTGCAGCAATGCGCTCGAATGCTCCGAAATATAAATCAACTTCAGTTTCTCTAAATGGAGGAACTAAGGCAAAGTTTTTACTCATCTCAAATGTACTTGAAGGGTGGCCTGGGGTGGATGACACCCCTGTGGAAGTTACACCCCTTTTCTGCTCAGTAGGATTCAGGGCCAGCCTACCCGGCTCCAACTCGAGCTGACGGATTTTAACCTCCTTATCTGCCTCGAATTCCAAACGGCGGATTTCCAGCTGTTGTTCTAGTTGTCGAGTGTGAGCCTTTTCACGGTTCTCCAACTCAAGGCGTGCCAAACGAACTTTTAATCTGGCAGTTAAACTAGAGTCTGCCGAATCAGGGGACAGCGGCTCAAAACGGGGTAATGTGAAAGGGTTTTTGACAGGACTGGCCTCCTCCTTTGCACAGGAGGATTACACACGTCCACCTGTTGTACCTCCTTGCTGTCACCTGTACCAGACACAGTGAGTGGTACAGTGCCATTCCCTGTCTCTACACTAACACTGGACCCTGGCCCCACCCCCTCGTGTGACAACAGAACCTCTCTTTCCACCAGTACCTCCCATACCACACTCCGTAAGACAGCCTTAGCGGCCTGCTTTGAAATGGGAATCTGAAAATGGGCAGCTATGTCACATAGATCCACCTTACGACACAATTAAAGTACTTCTAATGAAGGGGTTTCTAGGGAAACCTGAACTAATGAGGACGCCATTAACAAGTTGGTTAATAAGCCAATACTAACCAAAACTACTACCCCAACACGTGTGCCCTCTACTCACAGCCACAACCTGAACCTTGGAACATGGTTTCCGTTGCAATGGTGGTTTGGGAATTATATCCCGGACGAGTCCCCATTTATGTTACAAATCCCTGAGGGGGAAACATAACGTGCTATTGCAATACACAAAAAACATGAACCAAAACAAGGCGGAGGAACAAACGGAGTGTGAGGGAATGGACACGGACACAGAAAGAACCGTGGTAACAAAACTGGGAGTTTTATTGTCTCCACACAAACACACGGTATATAATAATACTAATAATGATAATAATGATAACAATGAAGGGGCTGAGCAGGACCAAAACAAATAAATCAAACATAACATCCCCACCCCTAACCTGTCCTAATCCCTAGCACAACACACACCTAAACTAATCTGGCACACGATCCAGGCACCCTAAACAAAAATACAGGGGGGGGGGTCTGCCCAGTTTCTAACCTAGGGTGTATAGACAAGAGTATTCCTAAGGGTAGAATGTAAGCCCATGGGCGTCTTACCTATGTGCACACCCCATATACATTCCCCTTCCCCCAGGGTTAAACAAAAGAGAAGTAGAGGAGGTAAAAATATAACAAACACTGAGTAACACGAAACAGTTAAATACCAAGATGTTAGCAAAACACCAACCATACATTACCCAACAAAGGTGGTAGTAGTGATGGGCGCTCGACACTCAAGTGTCGAAACTGTCTTGATGTTTTCAACACTCACTGCTTTGGAACAACGTATCGAGACGTGTTTCAAAAACACTGCTGGTCACAAGACAAAGTGTCGTCGAAACAGTTTGTCATGTGACATTGAACGATACCTGTGTCGCACTTGTCAAAAACACTTACGTATTGGTTATAAAATGAGGCGCGAGACCGTGGCTGAGAGATTTGAGAGAGTATTGCAAGATTGAGCCATCACACAAGATGGACCAAAGACATCAGATGTTTATTATTATTATTGGATATATATTTATATCTTTGACATTCTGTATAAATCCTTTACACACACACACACACATCGTCAACTGCTTATCCCGGCGAGGATACAAATTGATAACTGTTTTATTGCCAGGGGTTGGTGATAACCTGTGGTCACTCCTGGAAAACAGAGTCAGTGACACCAGGAAAATACTAGTGCTAGTGCCAATGCTATGGTGGAAGTACAACGGTACTTTGCAGATGCATACCTTGTCTTGAATTGGTGTAGTGGGCGAAAAATACAGGGGTCTTCCCTCACCTATATTAACATGCAATGGTCCATTTAGCCATCCCTGCAACCTGTGCCCTTCGAGAATTTTTGTCTGCCCTGCGAGACAAAAAATTAATCGTTTGAGTACTGGCAATGTGGAAAATATAAAGTAAATTGATTTTACCAGGAATCGAACTGGCAACCTTGTGACCACAAATCTGACTCCTTAACCACTGAACCATCTGTGTCTTGCCAAACCAGGATCATTACTTTATATGTTCATATCACCAATCCATACAATATTAGTACATTTTCTACAGTTTTATTCCCACTGTCAGATCAGCGAAGGTCACATAAGTTTGATGTTTTGGAAACATTCCAAATTAAGATGTATGACATTATGTTGGGAACGTTTTCATTGTCTCAAAAGATTTTATTTCATTCAATGACCCACAGTGTTGAAATATTACAACTATCAACCTGTTTCGAAACTGTAGTTTGTGATGTAGGACGTGAATCGTTCAGTCCTGCCACAGTAGCGTCTGTCTAACCATGCCATGGTGGAATTACTGTTGTGTGCCATATTTACAGTTGCCAGCAGGTGTCACTGTCGAGTCAAGGTTTCGAAACATTTCACGACGCCTCGAATCAAATGTAACGGAATTTAACTGTCAAGTAGAATTGTCGAAACGTTTCACGAAGCCTCGACACAAATGGTTTAATTGTCTCAAATGTTTCAAATGCCTCGTTTTAACCATCACTAGGTCGTAGGATAGCAACTAGAACTACAATCTCTTTATCAGACAAATAATTAGCAGGCTAAACAATCCCCCTCTGTCTCTGGGCAAAAAGCAGAAACAAAAAGAACACAGGAGTTTAAATAGAAGGAAGTGGCCTCTGATTGGTCACTGATGAGATGGGGCAGATGGGTAATTGATGAGCTGTGGTCTCTGATTGGAACATTCAAACAGGAGGGCAGGAACTGGATGATTGGGACAAACTGGAACACCTGGGAGAAACATAGAGATGGACAGAGGTAGACACAAAAAAAAAGAGCCAACCAAACAATACCAGTGACAAATCACTGGATGTAACAGCCATGGAGAACATTCTGATGCCTGCAAAATTCTCCAGCATGACTGGTTTGGCGGCGGATCAGTAATGGTGTGGGTGGCATTTCTTTGGGGGGGAGCACAGCCCTCCGTGTGCTCACCAGAGGTAGCCTGACTGCCATTAGGTACCAAGATGAGATCCTCAGACACCTAGTGAGACCATATGCTAGTGTGGTTGGCCCTGGGTTCCTCCTAATGCAAGACAATGCTAGACCTCATGTGGCTGGAGTGTGTCAGCAGTTCTTGCAAAAGGAAGGCATTGATGCTATGGACCGCCTGTTCCCCAGACCTTAATCCGATTGAGCACATCTTGGACATCATGTCTCGCTCCATCCACCAACGCCACATGTCATCACAGACTGTCTAGGAGTTGGCAGATGCTTTAGTCCAGGTCTGGGAGGACATCCCTCCGGAGACCATCTGCCACCTCATCAGGAGCATGCCCAGGCATTGTAGGGAGGTCATATGGGCATGTGGAGGCCACACACACTACTGAGCCTCATTTTACTTGTTTTAAGGACATTACATCAAAGTTGAATCAGCCTGTAGTGTGGTTTTCCACTTACACTTGATTTCCATTGATAATTTTTGTGTGATTTTGTTGTCAGCACATTCAACTATGTAAAGACGAAAGTATTTCATACAATTAGTTTATTCATTTAGATCTAGGATGTGTTCTTAGTGTTCCCTTTAGTTTTTTGAGCAGTGTATTTCCCCCTAGTGGCCAACACATAACAACACTCGATGGGTCTTGCTGTTATGGTCATAATAAATTGTTATAGTTTTATACATATGTACATGTCTAAGTAACAATATTTAATTCATTAAACTGAGAGTAGATATTTTTGGAACTACATTCTTTCAAAGCTTAACGTCCTAAGGACGTACAGACCCATCCTCTAATTTTAAACTTTATTCAAATGTTGTGTGTTTCCACAAACTGTTTCACCTTTTTATGAACAGAATAAATCAGTGTAACACAGATTGTTATTCTATGGTCTAAACCAGCAGTTTTCAACAGGGGAATCCTGGCCACAAAGGGGGCCCTTATATAGTGTTACGCACTGCCTCCCCAAGAGGGGAGTGGGATGCTACACCTTGATGCCCAAATGGTCAGAGACAGGAGTATGGAGTCGTGGGTGCGAGCAAGGACACAAACACAAACAGGTACCGTTATACAATGGGCTTTATTTATGCCACGGTAAAATGATTATTTGGGAGGAGAGGCTGAGCTAACCCAAATCAAAGAAATTATTCAAAGGTGCACCACTAACCTGCACTAAACCTAACACATACAAATCTGACCTAACTGGCACGCGATCAAGGTGCCCTAACCAAAGTACATAGAGTGGGCGCTCAGATCTAACCTAATGTGTATATACAGATGAGTATCCCTACGGGTGGTGTAAGCCCAAGGGCGTCTGGCCTGACACCCCCCCAAAGGTGCCTCCTCTCCCCCTCTGGGAACCAAAAGAGAACACAATGTTAATACAAATAAACACAAATTCACAAATACTAATGACACACTAAATAGGCCTATCACTCATACACCAAAGCTCTCTCACTCTAACCACAGATACTAACACAACACTCCTAACTCTCAATACACACACTGCCCACTACTAACAAACCTTACTCAGACCAAAGGTAGCAACACTGAGAGGACCTTCAATAAAGGAAGCCTCATTCACCAACAGAGAGAGAGAATGATGAAACAGGGGCACAGATATACAGAGGAAGTGCATGATGGGATAGCTGTCGATTGATGAAACCAGGTCTATGGGATAACGGAGGGGAGGAGTCAGTGATAAGTGATGAATTTGGGCTTGATGAGGGGATCAGCACCAGCTGTGGGGGAACATACGGACTGAGCAGAACAAACACACAGAACAGAACATTGCACAAAAACAGCCAAACAACACAAGGTAAACCCTTTTATGCCTTTACTAAACTGGGGGACGTAACATATAGTGCTTCCATAGGGGCCTTGAGATTAAAAGGAAAACTACCTAATTGACATAACTATTTCACTAAATTAATCATATTGCCTAGCATGTATTCAAGCTCGATAAGGTTCAACCTCTATAAGTATTCATCCTAAACAATTTCATCTGTATCAGAAAGATATTTATTGTTAAGTAAATTTTGCCGAACAAGGTTTTTGATATGGTCTGTTGGTGCATGTCCTATTTTTACACAAATCTAAACATTTTTTAACTTTAATGTGCAAGATATGAGCAGACTGGCATGTCTAGTGATATGAGCATTAAGGGATAATAATAGTGCAGCTTTTGGTGAATTGGTGTAATCACAATGAAAACATTACAAACATCCATCCTTTAATTGAGGTAAATCTATTCAGATAAAAAACTGTAATCTAGTATTTCTGGGGTTTTATGTTGCAATCAATCATTACTAGTACTTGGCTGGATCCTGTCGTGGTGAAAAATTGACAGTTTCCTCCTGTCCTGCCAAAAGAGAACCAGTACAAAAGATTTTGAACACAAATAGACCAAATAGAAACCAAAATGACGAATCAACATAATGACAGATCAATAAAGCAGAATCCGCCCCAGGCAACAGACTAAAGAAGTATGAGGTAAAGGTTGTCCAGTTCTATTTATAACAAAATGCAACTGTAGGACAGTTTTCATGATCAATTTTGAAAAAGTTATAGAAAAAAAGTGTTTTTACAAAATTATATCAATTTTTTCAAATCCAATTTTGATTAAACATGGAATTCAACGGTTGTAAAAGTTGTCCAGCCTTATGAAGAATAATTTGGACCTGTAATGAAGTTCCTATTCTACATTTTGAAAAAGTTATTGATGAAAAATACAAATTTTTACATTTAAAAAATTGCTTTTAAATCAGATACATTTTTTTTCAATGAAAGGTTGTAAAGGTTGTCCAGCTCTATTTAGAACAAAATGCACCTGTAGGAAAGTTTTTATGATCAATTTTGAAAAAGGTATTGCAATTAAATGTGTTTTTACAGAATTTGATGATTTCTTTTCTAATCCAATTTTGTTTTGACATAAAAAGTGAAGGTTGTAAAAGTTGTCCAGCCATCTGCAGAATAATTTGGATCTGTAATGAAGTTTGTGTAATACATTAATTTTTTTGTGAGGTTTCGTTGTTATTATTTTAAATAGTGACGTGATTAAATGCATGTTTTTTTTTTTCTAAACAAACAAATAAACATACCCCAGCAGTCCATGACAAAATTTTGTACTCGTGAAAAATGAGGAATGATAACAGTTTTCATTGGTACAATACACTTACACTGAATGTCTGTTGAATGTCTGTTGAATCTCTGAATATAAAACTAACTTTACCTCTGTCATCGCTCTGACTCCACTAACTTCTGCAATTTAATTTTTTTAAATTAGCTGGCAAAGCAGCGCGCAGAGCCGGCCCTAGACCTTTGGGGGCCCTATGCAACATTTGGTTGGAGGCCCCTTTGACCATTTTAAGTACGTCGAAGTCACTATACGTCGGAGTTGCTGACCAACACTCAGGGCCGGCCCGCCCCATTAGGCAAGATTAGGCAGCCGCCTAGGGCGGCACGAATTTGAGGCAGCATTTTCTCAATTGGCTACCGCCTTCTGGCGCGCGCCTCTGATTGGCGTAGCTGCAGCCCTTCCCGCCCTTAGGACACCATTGCAAACACCTGCTAATAGCAACTCAAGCATCCCGCATAGGGTTCGTTATTAGTTTGTATCAGAGCCATTGTGAGAGAGCTCTAGTTTGTATGCTTTTGATGTCGTTGCCCCTCCTCTTTCGCTCGCCCAAGGTGCCAGTCATTCGCAATGCTGGTGGATCAAATGCAGGGTCGTAGGCTACTCATTATTTTAATTAAACAAAGGAAACACTATGCTACACTTAAGTATTATGCCTTAAGTCAATTATTTTGTTTGTTTAATTGAAATAATGAGTAACCTACGACCCTACGGCGCCGCCAGACATTTTTCACTGGAGGTGCTAAGGAGGAGCTAGCTCAATGCATGGAGGTGCTGACATGAATTGTGTTTACGCGCGATCAGGCAACCTGTAAAGCTTTCCTAAAATCAATGACACAAGTGTCTGTTCAATAGGAGAACCACTTTAAGTGCTATATAGCACCTATCTTTAAAAATGGTGCTATGTAGAACCATAAGAGGTGCCATATAGCCCTTTAAGCACCCCAAAGAACCGCTAAAGAACTGCTGAAGAACCAAACTGAGCTTAACAGGTTCTTTAAATGGTAGTGGTGCTATATAGCACCATAACCACCACAAAGAACCCCTGAAGAACCGCTGAAGAACCACTTATTTTTAGAGTGTACTCTTAAAACTATGAATTAGAGACAGCACAATTAATGTGTTAATATTGCATTTTGTGTCAAATGTTCAGCATTCTAAAAAGTCCAAAGTAAATGTATAAGGCTGGGTATATAAATGGAGTTCATAAATAACCATAAGGAATATTTTACTTTACTCTGTTTTCAATTAATTGATGACTGTTTAGATGTGAACTCCCTTTACCTGGTCGTTTTGGTGTTAATCGGTTGTGCTTGGGAGAAGGCACACCCAGGTTGTCAAAGCAAACTTCTAAATTCATAGCAGCATGGGTCTATCAATAATATATTCTTAATCTGACATCCTCCGCTGATTGAGAATGTATTCATAGACCAAATTGTGAAGTTGGAAAAAGTAGTCTGCATTATTTCAAAAAATTTGAACGCCGCCTACCTAGACCCTGCGACTGTGAGCTGCTTGATGAGCGAAATAGTCAAATAATTACTACTACTTCAAGCGATTTAGGTACAACATAGACAAATTAGATATAGATATATTTTATTATAGATATATTTTATTTGCCTCTGAAAGTTGGAAAGCTCAGCACTCCTGTCTGTTCTCTGAATGACTTCTACTCCCAATGCATGCATCTATTTCACAAAGACAATTCTGCATTTAATTAATATGCATGCAATAGCCTACATATTGTGGAGTTTATTTATAGGACAATATATTTATTCTTTAAAAAAAATTGCCTCTGCCTCTCCATGCTATCTGGATATTAGGAGACTGTAATATTTAAATATATTTTGTGGTACGGAATAGATCCTCGAACAGTACGTAGCTGTGAGTTTCAGTGACCGCGCATCAGTTTTATTACGTTCAGTTGCGGGGATTGCATGGAGGGTACATAACCATGCAAACTTTGCCGACATGGAATTAGCCGTTTAGAAAAGCGAAGTACATTGTCCAGCGAAAATAATGATAGCCTATATATTTTTACATGAAAATATGGAATCGTTTTTAGGGGGGCAAAGGGGGGTGCTAGGCTTGGCCTATTCTTGGTGGTGCTTTTGCACCGTTTTGCTCAGGCTTGCCGCAGCCGTTGAGTCAATAAATTCCACTGTAAGAAAAATCTGTAAAAAAACAGTAAAAAGTAGTTTGCTGCCAGTACTTATTAGCTATTTTACGGACATGTATATCAAGACAATAACGGAAAAATATTTGTGAACACAGTTGCTAAACACCCGTAACCCAGAGTTCTGATATTACTTTCAACGGACATCTACTGTGTTCATAAAGTATTTTTCCGTTAATGTCTTGATAGACATGTCCGTAAAATAATGGAAAAAGTACTGGCAGCAAATTAACGGTACTTTTAGAGTTTATTAGGCTATGTGTTTTTTTACAGTGTTGGTTATTATCGAATCTATTCGTTTCATTACTTTATATTAATGTAATAGCCTAAATATACATGTGGTAGGCTATATGCATGAGAATAAAAAAATAAAATACAAATTGGTTATAACGAATACCGATAATTCGTTTAACAATTTGACCCGGGCGGACGTAATGAGCGCTATAAACTGACTCCACTGTTCTTAAATTAACGAATCTTGGCTCGCCCTCTCCCCATCTGTCTTTCAGGTGTTTTGATTACAGGACCTCATGAACATTTTAGAAAACATCACTGACTGACAGCAGAGAAAACAGGCCACTTTACGTGGCTGGAGACTAAATTAGTTCTGAAATATGTATAAAAGTTATCATATTGCACAATCAGCTTCAAAATATAAATAAACTAATTTGTTAATCCGTAAATAGGCCTAAACTAATTCGTTAATACATCTTATTTAACATGAATATTTCCTAACAACGCATTGTTTCAGACACAGATAAATGTGTCTGGGAGAGGGGCTGGGGGCAGCGTTTTTGGTCTTGCCTAAGGCGGAAGAACGTCCAGAACCTGCCCTGCCGACACTGACCAAGTGACAACGAGTGACATCATAGGGTCATTCAGGGTCAAGACTCGCGGTCACGGGAAAACTGCCAATCGTCATAATAAATAAATAAATAACAACTGTCCTTATCATGATGCCTGATAAAAAGCGCTGTAGGCCCGATTCTTTTTATTAATTTATGTTATGTTACTTTTGATGTGTGATTTTTTTTCAGCTAACAGTGACTCTAGGGGGCCCTCTGCTGGCCACGGGGCCCTTTGCAATTGCAAAGGTCGCTTAGTGGCTGGGCCGGCTCTGGCAGCGCGCATAGGATTGTGGGTGATTATGTAGTGTGAAGGATACACATATGCATCCTTTACTGTCTATGAGAAATTCTCAAAACGAAGGACTCAGTCCTTGGTTGAAATTTGTAGGATCCTCGATATATAATAAAGCCCACCCACTGACAGGTGCCTTGATAATGACCATGATAATGGTGCATAGTAAAAAGATGTAAACATTCATTTTAAATGAAGAAACATACTGCAGCAAAAACACTTGAAGTTTGCTAGGACTGAGCACTCCATGCAACCACTTTAATACCTATGACATACTGTAGGTCTACATCATCATATAGGAAAATAAATGACCTAATGAGTTATAGGTGGACAAAATAGATTTAAAATTTCAAATCAAATTGAGTAATGACTTGTATTTTGCCATTGAGAAACATTGAAGAATAACTGAAACTGAAACATTGAAGAATAACTGCTTATTCGTGATTGCGTTTGTTAGGCTTAGTGGAGACACTTGAAAAGACACCTTGCATGTTGAACTTGCTTCATTATATAGGCATCTAGTCTCCTGAAAGATAATCTCTTTCCACACTGATCACAACTATAGGGCTTCCTTCTTGTGTATTCTCATATGTTTAACCAGGTGTCCAGATCGAGCAAATCTCTTTCCACACTGATTACAAATATAAGGCTTCTCCCCTTTGTGTATTCTCTGGTGTGTAACCAGGTTTCCGGATCGAGCAAATCTCTTTCCACACTGATCACAACCATAAGGCTTTTCCCCTGTGTGCATTCTCTGATGAGTAAACAGACGTCCTGACGGAGCAAATCTGTTCCACACTGATCACAACCATAAGGCTTCTCCCCTTTGTGCATTCTCTGATGAGCTAACAGGTGTCCTGACTGAGCAAATATCTTTCCACACTGATCACAACCATAAGGCTTCTCTCCCGTGTGTGTTCACATATGCTTCCCCAGGACTCCTGATACAGCAAATCTCTTTCCACAATGATCACAAGCATACAACCTCTCCCGTGTGTATTCTCACATGTGTAACCAGGGGCCTCGTGCGTACGCAACGTTTATACATGAGAAGCTTGTGTGCGCTGGTTTCCACGCACACGGTGTGATGTATAAAAATGTACTTGACGTGAGAATATGCGGGCCGTCACGGAAACTTTTGGAGCAGACGTGAGAATGTGCGGGCCGTACGCAAAGTCTTGTCTTTCTCTGTAACGTGACAAATTCTAACTGAAAAGTGACAACTCACCAAACATAAATAGTTTCCACTACAGTTACTGTCATACGTCTATGACGTTGACTATTCTAAAAACAGAATTACATCTGCTAATAAAAGTTTGATCATTGATGTGGATGACTCACTTCAAAATGCCAAAACCCAAACGGGAAATGATATTGGGGCCTACCTTAATCTGCCACCACTTCTGTTACAGCCTACTTGAGGTTGTCAAACGAACGACAAAATCATTCAGAAAATGCATGTCAACCTCTGTATATGGTTAATATTGCACGCAGCACGGATTACTTATCACAGATTAAATATACTCGCAGTGCAACTACAAGATTGGCATCGGAAAATGCAATTGTCTCTGTGAGCCTGACTCTTGCTCATCCATAATGCACAGGAGGCATGACGCACCGATCCACCTCACAAGGATGAAACGCTGTAACAAGTGGGCAAAATCACTCACGTGTGAAGCTCAATTGATCTTGTGGATTATGTGTAAATAAGTGATCAAGGTCTGGGAAATTAGGTGTGGCCTATAAAAGATGATGTTATACTTGATGCGCAATGGCTGCTTCGGCCAGGGCTCAAAATACAAGGCTTTATATAGTATAAAAATATGTCTGGGACGGTTCATAACCGACTTTGGGACGTTTACGGGACGATGGTCAGTAAAACATAACTTGCATACAACACTGGTGACTAACGTAGCATATAGTTTTAAAAACAAGATGAAGCAGTTCATAACGAATGATGAAAAGATGAAATATAAAAAATAACGTATATTTTCACTTCTCCACATCTAAAGAACACCAATATGAGATTGATATTCTCCCAACGAGCCGCATTATCAAATTCTCACCTGACGCGTACAGTTCTTGTAGCATGTTAGAGATTAATATTTAGCATAATGGTAAAACATAAAGAGGGAAGATCTAAAAGAATTGCAAAAAAATCATATTGCAAAATATGATTTAGACTTCGGCTGTTTTGAAAATGGAACACAAAAGAAATGTAGGTTTAATGCAGGTTTGAATGGCATGTCAGGACGTTTAAAAATATTTAGCAATGATCGGATATTGACCATAGGGTAAATTCAAGGTGATATAGGCTATGTAATTATTTAGGTTATGTAAATATAACATTTTAGAAAACAATTCCAATTTTGTTCAAACAGGCATATTATTATTAGAATGCGAATTATACCGGGCCGGACAGCAGGCGAGATGCTATTTCTCGCATTAAATGCGCATTTCAATTGTCTGCGCAATCTTTTATACATGAGGCCCCAGGTGTCCAGACCGAGAAAATCTCTTTCCACACTGATCGCAGCAATAAGGCATTTCTCCTGTGTGTTTTCTCAAATGTGCAACCAGGGATCCAGATCGAATACATCTCTTTCCACACTGATCACCATAAGGCTTCTCTCCCATGTGTATTCTCATATGCTTCACCAGGACTACTGATACAGCAAATCTCTTTCCACAGTGATCACAAGCATAAGACTTCTCTCCAATGTGTATTCGCTGATGAACCTTTAATTAATTTAAAGCAGCAAAACTGCTACCACAGCCTAACATTTGTTAGGGTTCTTCTCAGTGTGTATTCTCTTATGTGTAACCAAGTGTCCTAACTGAGCAAATCTCTTTCCACACTGATCACAAACATAAGGCTTCTCTCCTGTGTGTATTCGCTGATGAACCTTTAATTCATTTGAAGCACCAAAACTGCTACCACAATCTAAGCAGTTGTAAGGCTTCTCCCCTGTGTGTATTCTCATATGCCTCACCAGGATTCCTGATACAGCAAATCTCTTTCCACAATGATCACAACCATAAGGCTTCTCTCCATTGTGTCTTCGCTGATGAACCTTTAATTCATCTGAAGTACCAAAACACCTAACACAATCTAAGCAGTTGTATGGCTTCTCCCCTGTGTGTATTCTCAAAT
>JACXGM010023245.1:0-16309 GCA_016801145.1 Umbra pygmaea
CTAACTATTTGTGTTTGCTCATAAAATGCACCACTAGTAAAACAGTATTCGAGTGATTATACACTATAAAACGACAATGTAATTACAGGCCTTCGCATCGTTACTATAGGGCTATATAGAGGAAGCTATATGCAATATCCAGGAAGCCCCATTGGTTAGCTTAGCTTAGCGGCTAACTATTTGTGTTTGCTCATAAAATACACCACTAGTAAAACAGTATTCGAATGATTATACACTATAAAACGACGATGTTATTACAGGCCTTAGTATCGTTACTATAGGTCTATATAGAGAAAGCTATATGTAATATGCAGGAATAAATGTAATGAAATAACAACATAACATACCCTTTTGATGCGGCATTCGGTCTGTACAGTACAGGTGCTCCGTTGTTTCATTTGTCAAAATGGTTCATCATGTAACTCCAATGGAATCGTCAGTCTCAGTCAGGGAGAATATTTACAGTCCAATTTTCTGGGAATAACTGTAGCAGACTCAGACGGAACTCGGTACACAATCAAATTACATTTTTAATTCCAGTTGCAGGGCATGAGAATACAACACTACAACCGGACAATGAAATACAGGTTACATACCCAAATAGTTCACTTTCTGAAATCCTTCAGCCTACCAAAAACTACAATTATCCTAGTGATCTAATCACACAGCTAGGGCATAAGCTGCCCAGAGTATCGTTTACGATTAGAACTCGACTCACAAATCTAACACAGAGCACTTTTATCCTTCGCGCCCAGGTGCTCCCCAAAACTTCCCCCACCGTTGCATGGCAAATGGTATCACTTCACTTGGCTGTGGTTAGAACAAACGGGCTTGGCACCCCCACATACATAATCAAATTATGCACAGTCTTGCTGGCGCTAGCCTTGGAATCAACAATAGAACCGTGTCATAACATTTACATGAAATTGAACTGTCCCCTCCGAGGGGGGAAAACATATGTTTCCTGTGGAACCGCCGTACTGGCGCAAATACCATTACAACAGAATGGGCCTCACACATTTACATGATATTGAACTGTCCCACCCCACGGGGGGAACAAACACTATTGTGGAATCTCCAACATCCTGGCCGGCCAACTAGAATAGTTATCTGTAAAGGAAAACATGACTGGTGCACCCAATGTGTATGTAGCCATTATTTCGTCCTGTGAACATTAATTTCCCACTACACCTGCATATACGGTAAACACCCTTGGACAGTGGTTCCCAATCGTTTTGTGTTACTCTACCACCAGGGGTCCTAGTAGCCATGGTTGGGAACCACATGTGGTTTGCTTAACATAATTTTCTTCAGCCATTCGCCACTGCATCTGCAACCAAACTACCAATTGGACAACATTGTAAAGCCTGCACCCGAACCTACTGTATAGAAAATACTGCTGCAACACACAGTTTGCCCATGTATTGCCCCATAGGCTATGAGCAAAACACATATACAAAGGGCTGTTTCACGAAATGTGTATTGGTATTTGTCATGTTAACCTGTTGAGGATCCAGCCCTGAAACTCAATTTCCGCCTAAAAAACATACCCAAATGTAACCTCTTGTTATATTGGACCTGAAGTAAGGAGACACATATGCCTAATATTTTTTGAAAGGAAAGACTTAGAAATGTGTGAAAGAAATACATATTGTAGTTTTTTTCCTACATCATTTTTCAAATGCAAATTTAGAGTCAACAGCCAAGGCGCTATTTATTATTTTGTAATAAACCCCAAGTGTCCTTCACGATTAGGCCCAAATGTACCCAAGTGTCCAAATTAATCATTATCATATAAATAACTATAAAACATAGCCTGGTTGACACCAGACCCTTTTCATTTGTAAATTAAAGTGGATCTGGGCAAGGTTCATTCACAGCCCATTTCCAAAGGGGTGTCACCAACGGATGTAGCTCAAATGCCTCTCGGCACAATTGGATATATCAGACTTTTGCCAAATCGAGTCGGCAATAATGCAATAACATCTTTTTTAGATATGAAGGCTTCGAGTGTTGTTCTTTGCATGATTTTTAACAAAAAGGAAACGTTCAAATCGCTTAAAACAGGCGCAATACTGATTTGAACAAGTGATGTTCCAGATGTTCCATTGTGGCAGCCATCGTTGTTTTTGTCTGCTTCAACCAATGACAGTATATAGCTACGCGATCGTCATCGTGTATAGCCCACCTCAACGGTTGTGATTTGTGCCTCAATTTGGAAAAATTGGAAAGGGGCTTGACTGGCCCCTTGGCCAGTCTGACTTGCAGAGCAAATCTCAAATTTGCCGGAAGTCTGTCAGGGTTCTCCCAGGCTAATAAAAAACATTATATTGTTACAAAAAAGTTTATATTCTTACATAACATTCATACAAATGGCTTGATATGATTACAAAAAGTATTTATTTCCACAAAACACACCTATTCATACAAATGGCCAAGTTAGCAGCCAACAATGGCCTAGTGTCAAATTAGAACTCAAGTTTCATATAATCACATGCTGGTCTCTCTACTTTGTGCACTTACAATAATAAATAATTAATAATAATTAATCTAAGGTGAAAACAAACCACAGCATTCAACTGTTCATTGTTCAAATGTTTCCAAGTCAATGAAAATAAACAATGAGCAGAGTAAACAAAGGCCAGATTGTTGTGAATTTTCAATCACAGAGAAATCTAGAATGATATTGTATGTAAGATGAGAATGTCTGTTTTTAAGTGACTTTCTCCAAACAGCGATAATGGCCTAATCATATAATATTCTGTTAAGATATTTGATTGTTTTTTTTTCTATCACTGGAATTTATTGAACTAAATATAAATAGGCTACTCCGTATTCCCTTTAAGCTGTATTTCTTTACATTAGTATGTCAGAACTTGTACTATTTTGTTCACTCAGAAGTGTTGCAAACTGCCTACAGAAGGTTTATTATTAATTCATGCAACGATACAGTATGCAGTGACTAGCCTAATAACTTGCAGCCTTCTCGATCTGTCGCCTGGAACAAAACAGACTGGTGGGCGGTTTTAAAAACACAGACATTCAGTGGCCAAAGTTCGTTCGGTCCTATACTTATGTGCGCATTTCCTTGATAATTCTATTATGCACCTATAATTTTACAAATGTTAGGCTACATGAAAATAGCAATGAGAAAAGTGATTTTGTATTTAGCCATTTCAACTCTATTGGAGAATTGTGTCTCTACTGTGATTTTCAAAAATAAGCACACGTGGCTCCAACTTTGGTAATGATTATGCGTTTTTTTATACATTTCTTTTTTATAAATAGCAATACATACAGTTGAACAGCTTTATAAGCCAGTCTCTGAAAGAGGAAGTAGACTCATTATCATCAACGCAAAAGTATATCCATAGTGCTGGAATACATCTCCATTGAAACAGTTACGTGAATCACATTTACCAGTTTGTTGGTATTTTTTATAGCGACTTTGGGTTCTTGAAAGGCACTATAAAAATAAACATTATTATTATTATTATTTTTGTTCCAATCATTACATCGTTGAGCAATACAACTGTTTTCTATCTATATACTGTGTTGTACAGTAGGAAAACAACTATGGCCATCTATGGCTAATCTGTAAAGCATTGCGCAGCATAATGCTCTTAAATGTGGAGGAAGTATCGGCTTGGTGTATCTGCCTTTTTCTGATGTACCTTTTTCAATTGTACTGCTATAAACAGCAATTTCTGATTTACATATTTTACTTATATTACATACCACTAGTTTGTTTGGATTTTGTTTGAAATACTCCCATAATTTGAAGCCCTTTAAAGATAATTTGAAGATTTTTTAGCTGCAGGACCAGTTTGATCTTCACGTTCGGATATCATACCAGTATAATAATATGGCACGTTGACGGTACCTTTGGCTAATCGATGTATTTACGTAATCAAGGACGTTGATTACATCAACGCGTCGTCCCAGCTCTACTGTTTATGTCCCCCACGTGCCTGTGTGCACACCTGAGAACATCTGGGCATCCTTCTGATGATACAGCTGATGGTTCCTGGGGGATCTCCTCCCAAACCTGGATCAGGGCATCGGTGAGCTCCTGGACAGTCGGTGGCGCTACTTGGTGACGTTGGATGCACCGATACATAATGTCCCAGATATTCTTAATTTGATTCAGTTCTGGGAAATGTGAAGGCCAGTCAATGGCATCAATGCCTTTGTCGTCCAGGAACTGCCTACTCACTTGGGCCATATGAGGCAGGGCATTGTCCTGCACCAGGAGGAACCCAGGGCCCACTGCACCAGTGTAAGTTCTGACGATGGGTCATGGAGGTCTTGACTTCATTGTCATGTTCAGGTAATTTATACTGAGTTGGATAAATTGTTGTTGGAGATAAGTGGGCTTTTTCATTACTTTATCATTAGAGCATCATTAGTATATAGCATTTTACTAGCATATTTTTCACACAGCTTAGGACATGTCGACAACTCGTTATTTAACGTTCATCATCATAACAGTATTCGGCTGTGTTTTAGCTTAGCTAACTAGCCAACATCAAGCATAAATGTAATCACTTTAACTTAACATATGTATATTTTATGTGCTGCCACCTTTAGCCACATCTCTTTAGAGTACCGAAATAAGGTACCATTGGGTACCGGTACTGAATTCCAGGTATCAGTATTGGTACTGGTATCGGTTCAAATGCGAACGGTACCCAACCCTAGGGTTGACATGTTTGATTTGTGGTGAATACTCAAATCCTACTTCCCTACCTGGGCTCTTCGTTTTGCCATGTCTGGGTTCTAGGCCATCCCTCCCTTTGGGAATCCAAGCAGTCAAAACTCTTATCTATCCTAGAATCTCATTGGTTGAACCAGCTTCCACTGGAAGCAAGAACAACAGGGTCTCTACCCAGAGGCAATTCTATGCTCGGAAGGGGCCCTAGGCAGAAAGTCTGGGAATTCAGGGATTTTTTAAGCAATTATTTATTTTTTATTCCCTTGTTTTTTGTGAAGGTGCAAGGATGTGATTAAATAGCAACAGCAGCAGCAGTAAACAACCAGAACTCTCCTATCATCAAAGCTGTTCTTTAGTAATATAGACTCCACTCTTCGTTTTTTAAAAGGGTACTAAAACGTTTGTATAGGCATCGACTGTGAAGAAGATCATGACTGAAAATGAAGAAGAGTCGAGTATCTTGTCTTTCCACACTTCACGTGGTGATTGTGGAGAGGGAGTCGAATAATAATGCAGAGTGCAGATGCTGTAGATGTGGATGTGACAAAGTCAGCTACTCTAACATTCAAATAGGTGTTTTAATGTTAGAGAAAATTGTTGGCACTTAATGTTGGCAGATAATGTATTTGCTACATCAATGCTGTGGATTTATTTTACAAACGAAAAATTAACTAATAGCTGATAGCATTACAGTAGCTATTAACAGTACATTACTAGCTAGGCTAACCCTCTGTAACTTCACCATAATAACATTAGCTAGATAAAGTTAGTGTGACTGCTCAGTATCTCCTGGCCGCAAGTTTAAAGACGTAGCCTAAATAAATGTTTGTTTCTCCATAGACTGATATACTGTACAAAAGTAGTTTTTTTCAGACTTGGGCAAACGCAAAAGCAGAAGTCAACTGAGAGTTAGTACGAAACCATCGAAGTGACTGACGACAGTTTCTCAGATACACTGGTCACATTGATGGCACACTGTATTTGATATTAGATTTTATTTGGTATTAGATATTTTATTTAGTAGCGGATGTAGATGATTTTGCTTTCACACTGCTTCCTCATATACATTGCACTGTATATTGACACTACTTCAAACATTTTTTTAAACCCAAGGATGTTCATGTTTTTTATTGAAATTCATGAAGGTGGCATTAAATTGACTATAATAAATATTCAAGCCTTTACCAATGTGACAAATGTCTATCACAGTCGGAAATTACTGATATATAATAATCATTAACAAATAATGGCAAAGACAAATTTGCAGCAGCCATTAATTCAGTGTCCTGATGAGTGTGTGCCATACACTCACTGGCCACTACATTAGGTACAACTTGCTATTACCAGGTTGGACACACTTTTGCTTTCAGAACTGTTTTCATTCTTCATGACATAGATTCAACAAGATGCTGGAAACATAACTCAGAGATTTTGGTCCATATTGATATTATTACATCACGCAGCTCCTGCAGATTCGTTGGCGACACCATCCATGATGCGAATATCCCATTCCGAGACATCCAAAAGCTGCTCACTTGGATGTAGATAGGGTGATTGTGGGGACCATTTGAGTACAGTTGAACTCATTGTCATGTTCAAGAAACCAGTTTGAGCTGATGTGAGCTTTGTGACATGGCGTGTTATCCTGCTGAAAGTAGCCATTAAAAGATGGGTACACTGTGGTTATAAAGAGATGGACATTTTCATCAACAATACTCAGTAGTCTGTGGCATTTGAACAATGCCCAATTGGTACCCAAAGGGGCCCAAAGTGTGCCAAGAAAATATCCCCAAAACATTGTACCACCACAACCAGCCTACACTGTTGAATCAATTCAATTTTGATTTGACATGATGTGCATTCAGAGATGCTCTTCTGCATACCATGCAAGTGATTTTTTTAGCAACTGTTGCACTTCGATCAGCTCAAACCAGTCTGACCATTTTCCTTTGAGCTCTGCAAGGCATTGTTGCCCAGAGAACTGCTGCTCACTGAATATTTTCTCTTTCTCTGACCATTCTCTGTAAACCCTAGAGATGGTTGTGCAGGAAAATCCCAGTAGATCAGCACTTTCTGAAATACTCAAACCAGCCTGTCTGGCACCAACAACCATGCCACGTTCAAATTCACTCAATTTACCTTTATTCACCATTCTGACGCTTGGTTTGAACTTCAGGGATCATCCTGATCATGTCTACATGCCGAAATGCACTGACCTGTAGAGTTATGTACAATTGTTTGTATGTTTATGTTTGTCGGTACAAAGAGAGAGAGAAGAGGAGGGTGAACAGGATGAAGAGGACATAGGAGTGAGGGAGGGAGAACAGGAACCAGGGGAGAGAGTGAACATGTAATAAAGACACAAAAAATACAATGCAAAGAGGAAGCCTTCAATTAGTAAATGGATTAGTTTATTAACACGGTTCTGTATTGTCAACACTGAGTGTAGTGCACCGAACATTACATTGCTGTCACCCACCTCCTAGTCCAGCCCAATTCAACCCTGGCCCTCAAAGCCAGCTCCACTCCATTTTTACATTGTGACTCTCTAATCTGGGACTAGATTTAATACACCAAGTGGGTGCAATTAATGCTAAGGTAGTAGAACACAAAACCAGCAGACTGACACTTTTAGTTACAGGGTAAGAGTTGAATACCCCTGTTCTAGACAGTTTTAGACCCAATTAACCAGCTAAACCTTTTGCTGAACAGGGAGGGATACAATTATTTAGGGATGTTGAAAGTAGGGATGGGCATGCCGCATGATTAATCGACAAACGATAATTGATCATTAAGAATTTCGTAGATCACTTTCATTTGTTATCGATTAAACTAATGCAGGTTGCGTATAAGTATTGAAGCAATGAAATCAAGTTAATTGTGTGACAGCAATTAAACATTTTACCAACCAAGGGCAATATTTGACGCCATACTCAGTTACCTGCAAGTTTCCGTTTTGATTTAAAAAGTAATCATAAAGAGGAATCAGGTTCCCCGGGTGCTATTGGCCCTGAAGACTCTTTCTCAATATCGCTCCAGAACCACTCTAGTACCGCTCACTTCACAAGTTAGCACGGATGTATCTGTGCATCCCGGCAACGTCAGTCCCCATGGTGGGTGTTTTTGGCGGCTGGACTGATGGTCACAAGTTTGCGGTTGCGTCTGACCCCAGATCATGTCAATGCTTATCTTTCTCAACAAAAATCAGTAGACTGGTGCAGAAGTTGTATGTGAGTTACTAGTTATTTTTATGAGGGTTTGTTAAAAAGCCTAATTTGTGAAGTAGCCTAATTAATTTTTAGGTAGGCTAATCTCTCTCACCCTCTTTCTCGACTCCGTGCCTTGGATAGTTTTGAGTTACATTTTGACAAAACCTGCCAGATCTAAGTAGGCTATAATTATGTTTTTGGTTAAGTTATTGTTTACCATGATTCTTTTATTATTTTGGAACAAATGAGGGTTTCTGTTTAAGAACGCTGGCTCGGAACTGCAGGTTCCACTGCTTTTAGAGCACTGCAGTGCATACAGTATGTTCAATTTTAAGCTAAACAAATGTCCAGTTTAACTGTTACAAGTTGTTCTTGTAATAAAGATCTCATCGAGTAAAAACACGCTGTATTTTTGAATTTTCATTGGATTATTAATTTATAAAAAGTTAAATAAATAATTAATTTTAATATAAAAATATTAATAATTAATCGATAGTCGATCTTTAATTCTCCCGACGATCGACAAAGAAAATTTTATCGAATGCCCATCCCTAGTTGAAAGAAGGTTGTTTCATTCCAGCCATGAGACAATTTTACATGTATTATAGGAATGCTATTGTATCTTTACAACCATAGATGTGAATTTTACAACCTGTAAATGCTGCATATATTTTTCCACATTAAACCCTTTTACAAAATATAATCAATATTTAGGGATATTGATTACAGTTGGTTTAATCCCAATCATGAATCCACTTTACATGAAAAAAATTCAAGTGAAGTGAAATGGCAAATTTTTTGGTTGTAATTGTTAGTGCAACCTGAGGGTGGACGTGGCCACATGTCAACTGAGAGAGCAGGATGGAGAAGCTACAGATGGAGAAAGCAAACAACAGGTGAGCAGGTAGTCAAGACAAGATAAATAGTCTAGGTGTTTTACAAACAGCAGCTGTATTGCCCACATTGGTTGCAGTGCACTCAAAGTTATATTTCACATTAAACTATGATTATATAGTTGACTTTTCCACACTCTTATTGTTCATTCAGGTTATAAGTTTTGTCCCTGGTGGTTATGTGCCTTTTATGAAAGCATAGGTTTTTTCACAATCTTTAGTTGTCACCTTCATAGACACATTTGAAAACCCATTTAGATCTGTTTTTTAATGGCAGTTAAAGAGTCAGTATTGTTAGTTTGCCAGCTTGAGAGAAGCCATTATTGTGTTATGTTTTGTTTTATGTTTTGGGGAATGTAACAGTAATTGATGAATTTCGTCATTGTGGCTGATTGTCAATTTCTAAAATCGCCTCTGGATTAAACTATTAGAATGCACTCAATATTTAGTCCCTCTGGCTAAAAGTGTCTGCTAAAAGACAAAAATGTAAATGTAAATTGTATTTTTGTTCTCCTATTTAGTTAGACCTCAGTGTCCATATGTTCGAGAAAAACACAAGCATGCAGATAAAGGAGGGAAGGCGAAAAGCAGTGATAATGATGCCAAACTCTGCTACAGAATTAGGAGCAATTATTTATTACTTCCTAACTGTGCCTATCTTGAGGTGCGCTAGCTAAACTAGCCAGCTACTGTATATGCTATTTGCTTAACTTGAGGTGATTTGTCCTTTCCAAATGCATTCAAATTTTAGAACAGCAACAGTTTTTGTTCATCAGTATGTTTCTCTGAGTTAGCAAAACTATTCAGGAATGCAACCAAATTTCTCTAACACGAGCTGTGAGAACGCACAAAGACAGTTGGCGGGATTTACATTATTGCCCTTTGCTTTTTGACTGTTTTGTCATATGAATCATTTGTCAGGACAACCTAAATTCTGGCCTTAGCTATATGGTCATTTATACTTAAAAAGGAGTCACATGATGTGCTGCTGTTAAGAAGAAAATATTTCAACATAAGATATACAGTTTGGTATCCACCTTTAGAGAGGAAGAGTTGAAGAGAATGGCTGTATATTATCATCAGTATATTTGATAGATGATCATACATTTCCTCACTACACTTGTTTGTAAAGTCTACCTGTTGTTCATCATTGTGATATTATTATATTATGCATTGTTAATAATCATGGTATCAGTTATATTTTCTTGTATACCTGAATGACACTATAACGCATCAACAAATCTTGGCATGATTAGTACTCTGGAATATTGAATAATTTGACAAATCCCTGTCAACAAATTCAATTTGAACTTGAACCCACGACGGGGTTGACCGAAAATGAATTCTGACATTTAATCTGCCATCTTAAAGCCTCCAGTGGAATTGGAGAAAATTATGTGTACACACAGACATACACAAAGGCTTGCGCTGCATACCATTTCACTCCACTGGACCCGCTTGCTGTCATCAATCTTAGTATGCAAATGTTGCGCAAATCCATCAGGGCCATTTTGTGCCGTCACCGATGACAGATTTAATAAATGCAGAGAGCATGATGGTCAGTCACAGGAAGAATGTTGTGATGTGTACAGGCTCAGTGAAGAGACGCCAACCTCTGGCTGTCTTACCTGAACTCGCACAACAGAAGCGTCAAGCCTGGTATTAACTTAAACTTTAAATACAAGGCTGAGCAGGTCTCTGATTGACCAGACATTAGATTCTCACAAAGCCAGCCAGTTGAGTGGCAACCTTGGAATAAGGGGAAAGGTGGCCTTCTACCTCAGCCTCACTGGGTGAGTCGTTGAATATTCCCCATGTTCCCGTTCAGGAAAAAAATAAATGATAATTATTACACTTGTGGGTTTTGTTGTTAGTAAAAGCAGCACTGTATATATCAAGATATAATAGCTAATTCTGCTAACTGTCAGGTTTACTTATACTATCAGTTGCAGCTGGGTACCCTGGAGCTAAAGTTATTAAATTACAAAAACTTTAATTTAATAGATACTGGTTATCATGCACAAGACTAGTATTTATTTTCACAGCAAATTGGAATTAAGTGTTACCCTGGAAATCCAGAGTTCTCGCGAGAGCACAATTTGAATTTGCTCAGCAAGTTACTCTGGCACCGAGTAATTATGCTCATTAACTATGGCCTTGTACCCGAGCTGCACCAATCACATCGGTGTATCTGATATAGGCGTGCCAGAGGTGTGTTAAACAGATGACGACATGACAGCGCTGCGACCTCAAAGTCATTAGTAAACATTGTAAGATCGCTATGGATAAACACCAGTTGTTTAAAACGACTTTGGCCACTACAATGAACGAGTTAGACTTGGCTTTTTACTAAAAGAGGAACAGAAGACGGCGCTCGAATCGTTCCTTTTTTTATAAAATGACGTTTTTGCTGTTTTGCGACCTGATACGGCAAGAGTTTTATCTACCAGTTAGCTCCGCCATAGGGGCTTAGCGAAAAACCACTGGTGATTGGTTGTAGTGTTATCCAATTGCGTACCTTAAGATTTTCAAATGCATGCTTGGTGCCGCCTCTCGAGTTGGGTCATTTTCATTACTCGATGCCAGACCCATATCTCCTCCGGATTTGGGTCTGGATTTTTCCAGGCTAATTAAGTGTCATAAACATTACACATTTTGTGTTTCAATCAAACTCATGGATGGTATTGTGTCTATTTTTAGATATGAAGGCTTTGAATGTTGTACTTTGCTCAGTTTTTAACAAAAAGTAAACATTCAAATTGCTTAAAACAGACGCGATAGCTGATTTGAACGACTGATGTTCCTGATGTGCCATTGCGGCAGCCATAGTTGTTTTTGTCTGCTTCAACCAATGACAGTAAGCAAAAGATCTGAGGGTCTGAGGCAGTTCGCATCAAAACAGCAGCTCAGGCTATTCTGACATCCTTCAAAGAAACTCAAGCAGATACTCTCCATAAACTCACAAGTTCAATGGATGCAAGAATTGTGAAGGTGAACCTAAAAAAGGGGTCCTACTGTATGTAACATGTAACTTTCCCTGTTAAGATGTGTTTGATTGAAACAGCTTTTGATTTCAGTAAAAAATGCAGCAAATTCAACAAATTATAATTTTCAGTTCTTTACAACCTATAAAATGTTTTGAAACTCTGTTGTGCATAATCATTTGAAACAGTGCATTTAGAGTTTTTTTTAAATAGGTTGGTTTGTTCAATGAAATTTGACTTATACCCTAATGGTTGGTGACTTAAAAATAATATTGACTGTCATTTGAAAATAGAAAAACATAATTTGCATAATAATTTAAATCACAGTGTAGAACTCGATGCTGAGGAGGTAGTTGAAAAGGCAGAATTTTGACTATTGTACCTCATTGATGATTATGAGGAAATGTTTTTGGTCATTTTTGGGCACTTTCACACCTATAGTTCGGTGGACTCGGTGCGATTTGGGGGTGAAGTTGCAACATTGTTTCATTTTTCATTTGGTTCGGTTTGCTTTCACACTGCACTTTGTCAAACGCACCAAACACTGTCAACACATGTCACATGGCCAGGCTGTTGCCTAGCAATGGAATTACTTTGAAAAGTTTTAAGGCAAACTCGCCGTTACTTCCTGGTCTCAGAAAAAATGGAACAAACCAAATGTATATAATCTCAGGGTTTTTGGTTTTGCTTTGGTGTTTCCATCAATCAAATATTGTAATACAAGGCATGGAGTTGTGGAGCATTTCATTATTCGAATGAGAGAAGTATTTCTCCTCCCTAAACCAATTCCTAATGGAGAGTGCTAATCATTTTAACAGGAGGAAACACTATCCTACGGGAAACAGACTTAGAAAAAAACAGGTAATTTCGAATTAAACCTGAGGCAAAATGATGAACAGCTCACTCTACATTATCCTGCTTATTACCAGACTACTGTAGAATTAAATTCATTTGATACAAAATAGGCTATTGATTTAAAAATGTTATCCCGATTCTAGGCTAAGAACTGTTATACCGATCACAGTATGCTACACCAGAAAAAAATATCTCCAGAGGAAATGTTATAAAATACACTGTTTTTTGGTTTGCTTCCTGTATTTAGGTCGGATCGCATTCACATCTAAATTGAACCGAACTCTAGTTCACTTGGAAGCGGCTCGAGACCCCCGTTTTGAAGCGGACCAGAGTTTGTTTGTTTGTTTTAAACGGACCAAACTAGGCAGGTGTGAAAGCAATCTTAGTGTTTTGTTATATACTCCAGTGAGATGCAGATGTGTTGCATATTATATATGTAAATAAATATATATATATTTTTGGAAAATGTTAACCCTAACCTTAATCCTAACCTTAACCTCAGTAACCACATGGCTAACCTTAACCATGAACATTAGAATATAATTTTGAATGCTATGGAATGTATGGAATGTGGGAATGTTCTCGCATGAACTGGCGAAATGAAACGTACAGGTGCAACGTAATAGAAGAATGAATAAACTGTAGCCTAATAACAAAACTGGCAGCTGAAACGTAAAAACACCCTAAATATGTTGGCATACAATGTAATTCCTGTTTTCAAAATAGTTTCTTTAGAACATAATTTGGGAGAACATCTGAGACATGGTAGGTTTTTCCATTATTTCCAGCATTATATAGTTGCGTGGGACCTCTTGGCAAATCAGTCAATGAGTTGGCTTGACAGTCATTGGATCCAGGTTTAAGACTAGTGTACTTAGATGGGTTGGGTCTTGCCACCAAATTTTTAAAAATGTCGCTTTTAGTTTAGTTTTACCTTTATTCTATCAAGCAGGTTGAATTAGAACACCTTCTCATTTACAGTAATGACCGGTGGAAAGGTTTGCCATGTTGGTTTTAAAGCCAGATTGGAAATTATTCCAGGACACCGGAGTTAACATCCTATTCTTACGAATAGTGCCATCGCTATTGACCACAGCCAGGACACCCGTTTAACAACCCATCTAAAATATGGCACCCTACACAGGCCAGATGTCCCCATCACTGCCCGTGGTATTGGGAATGATTTTGAGACCAGAGGGAAGAGTGCTACCTACTGGCATTCCAACACCACTGGTCTCCCATCCAGGGGCCGACCAGGCCCGACACCGCTTAGCTTTAGACGCAAACCAGAAGTGGAATATAGGGCACTATGCTACTAGATGCTGCTGGATTATACTCCCAAGGCCAGACTTCGATTGATTGGATACAGCTTTTGTCAATTATATACAGTATTATTTACTAGGATATTTTACGTATGGAAAACAGCAGAACATGCAGTGAAAGATCAGAACTCCTATCCCTTTGCATTTTTATACTACATTTTAATAATTTAGCGAACCCTGTTACCCAGAGCAATTTACACTTAATACAGGGACATCCCCCTGGAGTAATTTAGCGTAAAGTGACTTAAACAGAGAGCCATCTGCACCCCATTCTACTAAGCTCTGAAGATTAAAACACATAAACAATGTGTCAAAATATGTATATACTATATTTGTATATAGTATATACATACTATAGTATATAGTATATAGTATATAGTATAGTATGTATATACTATATACAAATATGTAAAACTATATACTATATTTGATTTATTATTCATACTCCATACATAAATTGTAAACATGCTTGTAGTGATACTGTTTTCAAATATCTTAAGGGGCTTGAGTTTGCTGTTTAAGTTTGAATTATTTTTCCTCCATTGATAAAATCTGATTGGAGACAATGGAACGGTCTCTGTATATTTGTTTACCACTTCAATGTTCAATGTGTCACAGGCCATTTCTCTTGCCCTACTATCCACTTTTTTCACTACACTTGGTTCTTAGACTTGACAATCTATATTTTCAAAATGATTTTGACTGGCATATGCAGGGACCTAAAGAGTCCATTTACACATGGGCTTGCAGAAATAAATCCATTAAAATCTAGTGATGTCTTCTGTTGAAATTCAGAACTTTTGCATGCACGTCTGTATGACCCAATATAACACTTTAGGTAAAACACTATCATTACACTATTACCTTTGGTGTAAGAGGGATATTTACATACATTGCAAAAATCCTAGATGTAGATTTCAAAATGTTTCTATCTGTTCCTAATGTTCCTGTCTGATTCTGATATTGATTTCCAGCCTCCACCCCGATGACTCATTGCCAATTGAGACATGATCCTAAGTGCCACATGAGACTGCAGTCTGTGAGCAATGGCACAATATGGGAAAAAAAACAGTCAAGAGCACAACACGAAGAGGCCAATTTCAGAATATCCTCTTACAGAGCTGGCCCTACACTTAACGCTTGTGCACTAGGCAGTTCTCTTTGTTTATGTGACAAGCAGATGTTGCAGTACCTCTGAGATTGTACTGCTGCTCAATCACACTGAAATATGAACAGCAGGTGGGGGCATATATGTCCATTATCTTTGCAGTCCTGAATGTCCATGTGGCCTGTTACGGAAAAGCGTGGATGCTGCATTATCTTTGTCTGGCAAGTACTATCAGCTGCCCTTCTCTGAGAGACAACCAAACACTGATGCCATTCCCAGAAACATTTTGTGAGGAATTGCATTGGTTGTTACAATCCAGGAGAAAACCCACAATATTCACACTTTTACCTCATATGTGGTTTATAAACCAGTTATGTTTTGGTCTTGTCAAAACAAAGAGTACCAAAGAAGAATTAGGTCAGTGAGTGAGCAATCATCTGAGACACCGATCTGAGAAATGAGAAATTTAACCCTGACCAAGCCCATATTCTAAAATGAATTTATGTTGGATTAAATCCAGAAAATCTCCAAACCAAACAGAGGAGACCTTGTTGTAGACCCTGCTGATAACCCCTGAACCATAACAAGTGTTTTATTTAATGTGATCAAGGCTGGCCTTCAAGTCCTCTGATATATTTTATTGCTACTGTACATACAGCTTAGTATGACAGTGCTCTGAGCTAGAATCCAAATTACACCGTTTTGTAAATGCAATAGGCATTGAAATCGGAGATGACCAAATTCATATCCAGTTGCTTGTCTTTACCACGACAGAGATCAACACACTGATAAACAATGAGACTCCAAAAGATGGGTGCACAGAAGGCTTTGCGTGATCTATTTTTCTATGACATTATTATTGCACAATGATAAGCTATTACTGGGTCACCAGCCATTTGACTGCTTGTAAAATCATCTTCATTTTGAGGCTCATAGTTGTCCCACCGGGCACAGGAAATAGCTGTTGTTCTTTAAGAATGGCATTGTCTGTAATTAAAGGAAGATGAGTTCTGCTTTTTGACTCAGACAGCCTTAGTATTGGCTAGCTGCACTGCAGGTAGCAGTTTAAGGATGTCGATCACAAAGTGTGTGTGTGTGTGTGTGTGTGTGTGTGTGTGTGTGTGTGTGTGTGTGTGTGTGTGTGTGTGTGTGTGTGTGTGTGTGTGTGTGTGTGTGTGTGTGTGTGTGTGTGTGTGTGTGTGTGTGTGTGTGTGTGTGTGTGTG
>JACXGM010023246.1:0-16309 GCA_016801145.1 Umbra pygmaea
GGAAAAAGGTGACACCGTGACATGCTTTGATTGACAGCCTCCTCATTAGCTTAAGGATCTGGAAATACAGAAATAAATATATACGGAAATAAATAAATACAGAAATAAAAGAATATGGAAATAAATTAATATAAAAATGTATAAAAACTGAAATAAATTATCACAGAAATAAATAAATAGGAAAATAATATTGATTAATCAATGTATAATTTTATATTTTTATGTACAAATATTTATATTGATGCATATATTTATTTATTTCTTATTTTGGCAGACTTGGTCCTCCATAAAAGGGGAATGGTCAATTTGGAGACAATGAACATAATGAACGGTTGTGCCATGCTGCTTATATTTATCATGCAATAAAAATGATAACGTAAACGTAGCCCGTGCTTGTAATGTATATCAAAATATCGGAAATGGGTTTATAAATCATATCACTGTTATTTAAAAAAATTATATCGCAATATATATTGACATTGAATTATTGTCCAGCCCTACATTATCATTAACAACAAAAACGTTGTCACCAAACATTTTTCATTATCATTATAGTTAGCAAGATTCACACTTATTGGAATGGTGAGACACACAAACACACTAACCCCTCTCCAATTATATAGTAGGATTGAGAGTGAAAAGGTCTTGGGTCACAAAATAACTTAAAAAATAAAAACTATTTATGGATTATGATGGGATATATAGCAAGGTCCTGAAAGTTTCTTTTCCCCTTTCGACCCTTCAAACTGTAATTGGCCCAAACCAATACAATGAGCTTTATAACTCCTTTGATCATGACTCAGTGTAGATATACACTGTATTCACTACTGGCTGTTTTGTGTACACACACACACACACCCACACGCACACACACGCACACACACACACCCACACGCACACACACGCACGCACACACACCCGCACGCACGCCAGCACGCACGCACGCACACACACACACACCAATGTCCTACTTTCACATACCACTTTCTTTCTGTGAGCTGTGTCCTTGCCTTGTCAGAAGCTTCTTCAAGCTCTCTGATATAATCTGCTGCAGCATACAATGCAATTGTTGTTAAGAGACAAGATTAGATACCTGAGATTTCATTTTAGTTAATACTAATTAAATTCTCATATTGTTAACATAAGGGTTAGAGTTAAAAATAATATTAAATCGTATTAAACCTGAAACAATATGGTTAAATACAATAATGGACCCTAAAATAATATACTTCAGATTGCTAACAAGCACCAGATCTGCTTTTTTCACCTAGAATACACCCAACTCCATTATTCATCTTATTTTACACAGCTTATCACTATTGAAACGTTTATACTAACTATGGTTATAATACCTAGAAAGCTAGTAGTCTACATGATGTCTAGGCCTATAGCTAAGGTAATTTGTTTACCTGGAGGAGGAGGAGTGGAGTAGCTGCTGCGGCTCCAGCCGGCTCAAGAGATACATCCTCTAGCTTCTCGTCGGGACAAGGGATGAGATGAATATCAGCTCCAATAGGCAATTTGAAAAGGCCTATTATACCGATACAATTATTAAAAATTAATATAATTAATTAATAGTATTATTGACAATATTATTGTTTTTAAAGTATATTGTAGTTGTCTAAAGATTTTTTATTAGGCTATTTAACTTTATTTTACTAATGATTGGATGTTGCTATTACTATTATTTAAAAAAGCTTAACTTTAACTTTAACAACATTCCCAAAATATGCCCATAATATTGCAAGTAAAACATTTTAATGTTGTTAACTCATCACATTAGAAGAATGTTTTATAAAAATATTCAACATCACATCTCTCAATGATATCCTCAAAACATTTTCCTAATGTGACAGAGAGAATGTTCTTCGCTTGTTATTATAAAACATTGGAACAATATTATTTTGAGATCATTGTGCAACTTGTTACCTCAGAAACATTCCCTAAACATCTTTTGGATGTTGTAGTTAAAATGTTATATGTTAGTTTACATTTAACGTTATAGGAAAAAAAAAGAGAAAACATCATTCAAATATTCGTTAAATATTACATTCAAATGTTTTCCTTAGAACTTCAACCAAACTTGTAGGAAATGTTAGCCAACGTTCTGATAACGTTCCCTGCTAGCTGGGAACCCACATGTAAACAATTACACCTGGTACAAGAAGAATGTAGCCTCACCAAAAGCATCAGGACAGAGTTACAACATATAACAACTAATATCAGATCTAAAGACAGTGGAGAATATTACTGTGAGGCTGAGAATATGGTTGGAATCCAGAATTCGACATTTGTTATGATCACCGTAGCAGGTAAGACATGATTAGTTATCATGAAAATAACAAATACTTATTACCAGTTCATCAGTAATCACATACCATAATACTGTATGAAAATGAATTAATTTAGAAAATTATCAAATCCATGAAATCAAGTTCATTAGGGTTTTATGGGCGACGCATTGCCAAATAGAAAATAAGGGATTTTTTTTCTAACCAATTCTATAACGGCAACAGCGGTATCAGTGTTCTAATCGAGACATTTGATCTGACGCTAAATGTCCAATCTGGCTGCAGTCATGCTTCTAATGGTCCCGCCCTTTTTGGGACGATTTCAGTGACATTGAAAATCGGCCACAAATTCATCCATAGACTCTTGTGTGAAATACTTTTTTCTAGTATCAAAGCCTTCAATACAATCCCTATGGGTCCGGAAGGGCATGCAGAAAACATACATAACGCAACTAAGAAAAAACGTTCAATCAATACACACATTACTGCTGTCAAGATGGCTAGCATTAAAAAGTGCGATCTGTGGAAATAGTGGATGTTACAAGAGGTGGAGCATTTGCTTTCTCATCCATTTACTTTAAGAATTTGAAGAAACTTGTATTATCCAAAGATTTTAATAACACAAAAGGACAAACTACAAAAACATTTGTGTTAATTGGTTTTAAAGAAAGAAGTGGCTAACAGCAGGTGTAGCCAAGAATTCCCTATTCTGCTTGCCGTGCTTACATTTTGGAGGAGACACGACTTGGACCAACCAAGGAAATGTGGATATATAACATTTATCCCAAACAATTAGGAAACAATAATACATCAAAACTCACATTGGAAGTAGCATAACTCTCAATTTTGGGAAAAGTTAATGTACTAGGAAAAGATAGCCAGTGCATTGATTCAGCCTATGTGCTGTCTATTGAGCCAGACTTCATCCAAAAACCACTGGATTTTAAAGACTTGGTGATTCCCCGTTTTGTGTCCCAGAATGGACATTGATGCAAGCTTTTCTTTAGATAAGGTAAGCCTAGGCCTATAGACCTCTTAAAGACACACACATTTCCTTTCCCTTTCCTGTCTACATATTGTATCTCTCTCTCTTTATTGCTATGTTTACTGTACAATTTATTTTATTCACGACATGATGTTTGACACAATGTGATGCAAAACAGTTGTGATATAAACAGTTGTAGTATCTATTGGCAGTTGTTAAAGTTAGAACATGTTTTGTAGTGCTTCCCTAGATGGCCACTTCTATGACATAAGTTAATACAGTGGAATGTTCCTGTACTTATTGTTATATGCTCTGGTAAAGAGCATCTGCTAAATTATTTAAATGGAAATGGATGTGTTGATGCAACGTGTAATTCTGATGGCTGTATAATGCATTCTCTCCACCCACACATTATTACCACCAGCCATCACTGTAGTGGACACAAGAGGTATCACTGTATGAGTTAATCATCTAGCAACAAATTAATATTGTCTTGCTTAATGTACCCATTGAATGGGTCAGCCTAATCATTATCAGAAAAATTGCCCCCCTTGAGAATTTTTTCCTGAGGCTCAGCCCCCCTGGGAGTTCAACGTTCAGGCTCTCCAGAATATTAGACAGTTGTGTGGACTAATTAACTGATTATGCACAACAGTGTGCATTATGCAGCTGTTTTCTCTTAGGTATATAAGGAGCTGGGGTTGTGAGAGCTGTTGTCGTGTATCTTAGGTAATCAGTGATATGTTATGCCTGTTATTCTCAGGTTATTTGTGTTCTTTGTTTCTTTGAGTTGTACAATATGCAGCCTGTATGTTCTCCCCTGCGATTACTGATTACAATCAAAGATCTAAGACCTGCACCTGCCTCCTTCTTGCCTACTGGAATCGTGACAGAATACCCAACCTTTATACCATGGAGGCAGCTGGGCAAGATGGATTAATGGAGATGGTAGGAGATCATGAGAAGGTGCTCCAACAGCACCATCACCAGTTGGTTAACCTTAATTCAGAGATGGATGAAGTTTTTCCTAAAACAAGGAACGCGTACTGCCACTGAATACACTCTGGATTTCCACACCTTAGCCTCAGAGAGCAGGTAGAATGACGCTGCTCTTCTGTCCCTGTCCCTGTAAGATGGACGTGAAAATTGAGTTGGCCTAGGGAGACAAAGAAGCTACTCTAGACAAAATTATCGGAATGGCAGTCCTGGTTGACCAATTACTTAGGGTAAGAAGTTCTACCTCTCAGCATGCCCTATCCTCTCCTTGAGAGATACTGTAGGACTGTGCATGTACTGTGGTGAGGAAGCACATCTTGTGAAGCAGTGTCCTAACACACCTGAAATGTCCCACCGATCTAGGAGAACCCTTCCTCAACCCTCCGGATTACAGGTAGGACAGACTGTTTTTACCCACTCCTCCCCTATGCAGTTTTTATCTGTCAAGGTAATTATCGCTAAATACCCTGCCAGTGTTTCACTGTTTGCTTTGATAGATTCAGGAGCAGCAAGTAATTTTATAGATGAACATTGGGTAAAAAAGTTACACATTTCTTTATTCCCATTGAAGGCACCCATTTCCATACTGGCAGTGGACAGTCGTCCTATTGGTCGAGAGAACATCATCCGATAAACCATTCCATTATCTATAAACATTAATGATACTCATATGGAACAGATCACATTGTATGTTATAGAGTCTTCAACACACCCAATGGTTTTGAGCATGCCCTGGTTAAGATTTCCTGGACTATGATAAACAATAGAAAGATGGTCCCAAGCCTGTCAGAAGAGGTGCTTGTCATTACCAGTAGGTGCTACATCTATTGAATACTCAGGAAAAACCTGTACTAGTGTTTCCATACCCCTCGCATATCAGGACCTACAGGAGGCCTTTTTCAAGGATGCTACCCATCTTCCTCCACATAGATCCTGGGATTGCACAATCGAACTGTTGCCAGGTGCCAAATTGTCCAGAAGCCACATCTACTACCAGGACGGTGGTGGATGGTCCCTTGGCTGAAATGGTTCCTGGAGAAGTTCCTCTATATCCACTACTCATTGAGGGATATATTACATATTCTGTGCAAACTCTGCCATAATGAGCACCCTTGGAGCATTTAGGGTTAACTGTCATGCTCAAGTACAGAGTAATGTTGTTTACCTTGTCAGATCACGGATAACATTTATAAAGGGCACCTTCACTTTGTTCCTGGTTTGGTGGCCATAAAAGCATACCCACCTATCCAGAAACCACTACAACACCATTGATCAGTTGATCAATTATTTCTTTAGTTAATCATTTAATTCCAAGGGCATTCTAATGCCATATCTGTAAGTTTGTAAACATCATATTCCTTATCTCTAATAGTATTTTCCAACCCTAAATATGATTAGTACTTGCTGAACTGCTACCATCTGTAATGGCTCAAGTTTGTTAAACATTAACCATATTTATTGTGAACAATAATGATAAAGCAGAATCCAGGAATATTCAAAGCAGTCAGGGCCGGTACACGTAACAGGCAAATAAACGGAACAGTTCCAAACGGCAGGGGTTTTCAGTTAGGCAGGCAGGGTTCTGTACACTTAGCAGGCAGATAAAGGCACAGTTCCACAAAGCAGGGGTGGTCAGATAGGCAGGCACAGTAAAGTACACTTAATACTTGTAGTTATAAAATAGGACCAGCATCCAATGGGTAGTCATTCAAGAACAGGCAAAAGTACAGGCAGGCAAATTCCAAGAATCAAGGTTGATAGGCAAAAATCCAAACACAGTGTTTTCACAGGGAGATCAGAATAAATGCTCAGTAAATCAAACAATATCAATACCTCACAATGAGGAAAACAAACATACAGGTATATATACAGAGGGTAACATGTAACATATGTTATGAATTCAGGTGATTGGAAATGTTCATCAGGTCATGGAATGCATTCATAGGGAATCAGGATGTTGGGGATTGCTGGTGTATGGATGTGTTAATAAGGAATCACGATGTTGGGGATTACTGGTGTCCAGGGAGCAGAAAAACACAAGGTCATATATGCATAAATGAAAACACTACTGTACCCCCCCACCAAGTAACGACTCCTGGCATGACAAATACCAGAGGGGAGGAGGAAAGCCCGGTGGGGACCAGGCAGCAGGAGAGCCCAGCAGAGACCAGGTAAAAGGAGTGCCCAGTGGAGGCCAGGCAGCAGGAGAGCCCAGCGGGGACAAGGCAGCAGGAAAGCCCAGCGGGGGCAAGGCAGCAGGAGAGCCCGGCGGGGGCCAGGCAGCAGGAAAGCACCGCGGAGGCCAGGCAGCAGGAGAGCTCAGCGGAGACCAGGTAGCAGGAGAGTCCGGTGGAGGTCAGGCAGCAGGAGAGCCCAGCGGGGGCCAGGCAGCAGAAGAGCACGGTGGAGGACATGCATCAGGAGAGCCCAGCGGAGACCAGGTATCAGGAGCTGGGACCGGCACTGTAACTTTAGCTGTAGCAACAAGGTCTGGAACAGGAACAGGTGTAGTAGAATGGACTGGGGCTGTATCAGGGAATATGACTGCCACAGAGATTGAGGTAGCAACAAGCGCTGGGGTTGTATCAGGGACTGGAACGGGAACAGGGACTGGAACTGCAACAGGAACAGGGGCTGCTACAGGGACAGGGATTGCTGCAGGAACTGGGGCTTGAACAGGGATAGGGAATACAACATAAACTGTGGCTGGAACAGGGACAGGGACTGCAGCAATAACTGTGGTTGGAACAGGGACCAGGGCTGAGGCTGGAGGATTGGGGCCAGAGGTTGGAGGACTGGGGCCAGTGGCTGGAGGATTGGGGCCAGAGGCTGGAGGACTGAGGCCAGAGGCCTGAGGCTAATGGTCTAATGTTAGCCACTAGGCGGCTTGTGCTTGGGACTAGAAACTTGAAGAACCTGACTCCAGGAATAGGGGACATGAGATTGAAGGACCCTAATAGGAGACTGAGGGGCCTGGACCGGACACAGGACCGACCGGAGACGGGACCATCTGGAGACGGGACCATCTGGAGACAGGACCATCTGGAGATGGGACCATCTGGAGACAGGACCACCAGAGACAGGACCACCGGAGACAGGACCAGGGGCTTAATAGGAGTGGGGTCCGAAGGCTGGAGGGGGAGCAGGCTAGCTTCCAAGGTGGAGAGCAGGTGTGGAAAACAGGCAAGCAACCGGCAAAGCAGGAAGCCCATAGCCTCTCTCTTGAGCTCACCCTGACATGCCCGCCAAGCAAAGAACTCTCCAATGACTTCCCTTTTCTCCTTATGGGTACTGTGGGTGAGATTCACCCAGGCAGAGCCGCCGGCAGATGTGTGGCAAGCTGGCATTTGCCCCAGTACTTTTCAAAGTTTTTTAACCCACTTTTAACCCTCTAAGTGATTTCGACGCTCGAGCGTCAAGCGCGATTATCTCGCGAACCCTATATGCTAGCAACTGAAGCTTGATACAGTTGGAAAGAGGAGAATTATCCCTGTCAGTTAAACGCAGCCAGAGCTATGGTGCCTCAAAGTTGGTCGTGTTTTTTAGACAAGTCACCTTTTTTCCTAAACACATTACAGACAGGAAGTAGGAAGCAGGCGAGGTTCTTGTGGGGGGGCACTCACATTCGCTTGGCAACACTATATTATTTCGGCCACACGAACTCTGATTTGTCCATTCAGAATAATAGTGCTGGTTTCAATTAATTTCAATAACCATTGTCAATTCATTGCAAAAACAAACATTTAACATGTTTTCAATTACAACGTTTCATTAAAAAAAATAACGAATATGTTGTACACAGAATTTGATATAATATATTGTCAGTGTCTCGTGAAAACATGATACATTTGAAAAACATTTGCTAGCGTCCAAAAACCGACACATTTTAGAAATACATGAACCCACCAACTATCTATGCAAAATTAACAATTATTATTTTCATGAATGACGAGCGATTTTTCTTGAAAGGTAGAATTAGAGTGTGTGTTGCGGACACAATATAGTGTTGCCAGGTGAACGTGTGTGCCCCCCCCCCCCCCGCTAGAACTGCGCCTGGTAGGAAGTGTAAGTTACAAAATGACAACTCTGCAATGATGTAGCACATCTTCTTGCACAACACCAACACTTTTTGGAAGTGAAAAATAAATGGGATTTTGAAAAAAAATGGAAATATAGTAAGAAATGAGTGTAGCGTTTTGATGTTCACTTGTTGGTATGGCCTCCAAACTTTGCACCCTGGTCCAGGAGCCCTGGGGGGCTTGACAATATGCATTGAAAAGCCTAATTCATCATAGTTTACATGCTTGTATACATAAAAAAACTAAATATGTATGCATTCTTTAGTTTTTTGGGATAAATATTTAATAAAACAAAATTCAATGACCCAGGATGTTGAATTTCAATCATCTATGTTGTAGCCATGTTGAGTCCAAAACCATAAGGCAATTTTTTGGGGGAAAAAACAAGGTATGTCAAACTCCTTAAAGCATAACTCTCGCCAAAATGCAACCTACAGTCTTTTTTAATGTACCAGAGTCTGTCACGTTGAGAGTGGTAGATGAGAGAGGGAGACCTGAATGTAGGATGATGGTTGTATTCCATAATAGTTTAATATGTCAGAACAAATAAAGACAAGGCATAAACAAAAGCAGCACCCAAACTAAAGCTGCAATGTGCTCCTGAAGCGGCACAGATGATGTACTACATAAGGTTACTACTAGGGGTGGCACGGTTCATGAAAAACCATCCGAACCATTCGGTTCGCTTGTCTTGGTTCGGTGCGTGTGTGCGTAGCACGGTTTGACTGTACACTGCTAATGCCCACAAATCACTTACTTCCATTATGAAAACTTTCAACACCTATGTTACAACACTTACCAGAAATGACTAGCGGGATGAGCGTGACAAAGCAACACATGGCAGCTGAATGGACGAATGCGTTACGTGGGTCTGGCAGCTGGCTGCTCCCAAATTTCAAAACAGACTCTAATGGCGTTCTGACTATGATCTCATATTATACAAAAATAATTCACCCAAACGTGTTTATGAAAAAATTTTAAGCGAGAGATGGGCCATGCAGTTGCTGAATCTGCCTTCATATCAGATTGACAAAGGTCAGTTTAAAAGACTTTCGTCAGATTTTGAGATGCCGTGAGTGGAGCCGATTGCTCCTCAATGGTGGAGTGTGGAGTGCTGCAGCCTGCAAGGTCACATCACATGTAGTTTTGTAAGAGCTACACTGAAGTTGGAAGTTTGATAAATGCAAGTTATTTTCATTGTTATTCTGTAATACTTCAAATTCCGTTTGTGCTTGATTACATGATATAACTATCTTTTAATACTGTATCCTAAATTTTGGATAATTAAGCTATATATCATATGGTGGAGTATATTTCTGGAGTGTTAAGATTAAAAGAAAATATAACAACAAGAACCGTACAGAACGGAAAACCGTGACCCTAAAACGGTGATACGAACCGAACCGTGGGTTTTGTGAGTCGGCCCACCCCTAGTTACTACCAGCACACCTTCTCTCTAATACCATTAACAGAACATTAACACACACAACATAATCATTGATATCTTCTTGACACATGAAACATAACAAAACCTAAGGCACACTTGAAGAGGATCACTCACATAACAGGTTCGAAGAGAACACAATGCCCAACACCCTCTCTCTAGTCTGGGCTGTTTATATAACAAATGCTAACTACCTAATCACACACGACTGTACGTAATCATTAATCTAGCCAATCCAGAAGTTACCCGACTTTCCTAACCTAAACCTAACAAATGGCAGCCCACACTAGAGAGAGAGGCGTGACAACAATTAAAGGGGCATGACACATAACAATAGTGGAGGAACTAAAACACCATGCACTGCACTGAATAAAATCAAGGGAAACCAAAACACAACAATATACACATGAAATAACCAAACATACACAGGAGTCCATCTTTCAGTTCAAGATAGTTTATGAATGCCAGCCCTCCCTGGGCTGGGCATTACAGAGTCAAACTTGTTTAAAAGCATAATTAGGACGGAAACGCCACTTAAGATTTTACATTCTCATTCAAAATATCAGTCTAAATAATCTAATCTTAGCTGACGTAAACTCTCAAGTGAAAAATTGTAACACCGGAAACAACTACCCATGCGAGACCTCACGTGACTTCCGCTTTTTTATTTCAGTATTATTTCATATGAGGCTCCTCTTTCAACTACAAGGTCAATATTGTTTTTTACTAATGACAAAACAACAAATTACCCGTGCATTTCTATGGAACTAAGCTTTAGGAGCATTCCATGTTTACTCTCCTCCCTGTTACATTGCATTCGGAATTCGACACATTAATCATGTCTTTGTCTTTCTATGTTGGTTTCTTTTTAAGTGTACTGCTTACCATATAGAGGTAAAATCAGTAGTTTTATACATATTATCTACTCTGTTGTTTGATACTAGTGTTGTTTTTTGCAGTTGCCGTTTTTGGCTTTTATGATTCAGAATTATAACTAAGGTTTGTAGTAGTTTCAATAGGTTTTTGATTCACATGACCCAAAGAGAGAAAAAAAATAAAATCTATAGCACAGATGCCATTCGAGAAGGCATGTACTGTAAATATTATTGTTACATGAATTGTCTATTTTGATAAATGTTGACTAAGTGACTCAAATGTATGTGAATGATAACAGTTATCCTTTCATCAACAAAGCATACAATTAGGACACATACGTTTACCTTCAAGTTCAGGGAAACTTCAGACTGAAAGGCCCCGATATGTCACAAATTTTGCCCCACCACTTTTGGACCTGTGGTGCCACCTCTGGCATTTGGTTACAATTCACTTGCTTTGTAATGGCTTCACAAAGATTATTGAAATGACTTAAAACAAGTGCTATTATTTTGAAAGGACAAATCTGTGTTGCTGACATAGCATAGTGTTGCCAGGCGAACGTGTTTGCCCCCCTGCTAGAACCAATGGGCCGCTGAGCCACGTGTTTCTTGGGCCGTGTCTGTCAGAAAAAAAAATGGGCCAGCAGCCGTGTTATTTGAAAAAACAATGGGCTACCGATCTAGAACTTATCGGCCAATTCATGGGCCGGACAACAAAAATAATTTAATGAATTAATAAAAAAAAACATTTTAAGTTGGTGGTTAAAAATGTGAGTCGGCCCACCGGGAAAGTGCCGGTATGCCAGATAGCCAGTTTGCCCTTGCATGTGATAAATAAACTTGACAGTTGAAATTAATATATTTTAGCACATACCAGTTTTCTTTTCTCAAACATGTTCTGAGGGCAGTAAGATTTTGATTGGTTCATTCAAATTTCCCAATCAAAATGGAGAGGAGGTGGGTTTTCAGGAACATTTTGAACTGGAAAGGATAACAAATAGAAAGGCTATCAGGGGGCTGCGGGAAGCCAGCAATTATCCTTGTGGTTACAACATCTGACTAGTAACCATAAGGTTGCCAGATCAAATCCCAATATGGCATTGGAAACATTTGTAAATGTTTTACTATGGAAAGTGTTAGGTTAAGGTTAGGTTCAGGTCAGGGTTAGGTTAAGGATAGGATTAAGGTTAGTGCAACTTGTGATCTGAATTGAAGAGAACATTCCACAAGCACAACCGTGAAATATTCCTGAATTCCTGCCTCCTCTCCAAATTTGATTGGGTATTTGCCTAAATCATAATCGTTATGCCCTCATAAAATTTTTGAGTAAGGAAAACTAATATGTGCTATCTTTTAGGGACACAGTCATCATATTTGACACTAATTATAGTGGTCATATCAGTGGTGCTGGTGGTTCTGATCCTCTGTATCTGTGGATTCATCTGCTTCAGGTAAGTGGTTACTCATATGTTATCTTTAGTGCTTAGAGTTTTATACAATTTAGGATATTATTGATGACACACACATTTGTCAAACCTGAATTTACCTTTTGGGAAATAATTAACAAGCAGGCAAAAAATTACAAAAATGTCTAGAATGGCAAAAATTACACATTTATCATTAGCAAAAAAAACATGCTTGAAACATTTAATTCATGACGCAGTTCCATTCATGGCACTTATTTTGATGACATGGGGCACACATGACAAAGTGCATTTTCTTTGGTGACCCATTTTGGTTTGTCAGCGCCACTTTCATAACCATTGGCCAAAATGAAGCATTTTTATCAAGGCAGATTTGCAACTTTAGCAACTTACACAAACTGTGTTCATCCATCCATTTATACCAAAATAAAACAGGACAAACAGGAAGAAAACCCCTAAATCCATCTCTGACAGAATAGACAGAGCTGATGATGGACAGGTGAGTCTTCAGGAATAGATGTAAAGACTATCTGGTATTTCTTCATGGCCTACTTCCACTACTTATGTTGTCTGTTATTTTTCCCCATCAGGGAGACTCCATTCCTGTATATGCCATCTCAAACAATACCACCATTACTGCAGCACAGACAGCAGACTCAGGCAAACAGGAAGACCTTCAATATGCCAGTGTTCAGTTCTCATCCTCCAAGAACAAGGAAGTACCTTTGTATTCCAGCGTCCAAAAGTCTCAACCACAGAAACAGGAAGAGGATGTCCAGTATGCTGCTGTGAAGTTCAGCAATCCTAGTGCTGCCACCTGGTGAGCATATTTAAAGCAAAGCATTAAGGTAATTCACAAGCAAGTTATTGGAGTACAGGGCTGGCCAACCCTAGAGAACTACCGCCCTGTAGGTTTACCCATCTATTAAAATGGATTGTAAATGTATTTGATTCAACTAGCAAACAATCATGTATTATTAACCACCCCTTATTGTATAAAATCTTAATTTTAATATTGACATTCACTGAAAAAACTGTATGTTTTGCTATCAAGTATACCCTTTCAGACCATTTTAATACAGATTGTTGCAAGTCATTTTTTCTTTAGGTTTTTAAAGGTTGTGTGTGACATGTTGCAAATTCAACTTGGGCAACTACGTAATGTAATATTCTATTTTACATGACTCTAACATAAAGCTTAAGGTGTTGCTAAATTTGCCACCTATTTTTATTTTTTTTATTTAACCTTTATTTAACCAGGTAAGTTGACTAAGAACAATTTCTTATTTACAGCAAGAACCTGGAAGCAATTAGGGTAAAGTGTCTTGCCCAAGGACACAACGACATTTGGCTCAGTCGGGAATCGAACTGGCAACCTTCTGACTACAAGTCTGACTCCCTACCCACTGAGCCATCTACACCCCTATGTTGTCCTAATGTCCATAAACATGCTAGTAGCCAGAATTAGAATTAGTCATGATTGTTAAAAGGGAACAACAATGAACTTCTATAGTTTGCTTCGTTCCTAAATTGTTTGAAGTACTTATTTGACGGTCTCCCTCATCAGTCAACTCTCTCACCTGGGGAGAACAGGGTAGAGCTTGCGTGGGTGCTACGTCAATTGGAGACAAAGCAGAGTCCGTTTGATGAATGTGTTTGATACAACTTTGTGAAATAATGATAATTTGCATGAATTTGTATTCCAGCGTCCAACTGCCTCAACCCCAGAAACAGGAAGAGGATACTCAGTACGCTGCTGTGAAATTCAGCAGCCCCAGTGCTGCCACCTGGTGAGCATATTTAAAGTAATGCATTAACATAATTCACAAGCTGCTTGTTATTGGAGGACAGGGCAGAGCTAGCGCGAGTGCTACGTTAAGTAAGCATTAACACACGACAGACTGTGCGTTGCCAGGGAATAACCGCACACCTCAGCAGTGTAGAAAGCCATGAAGCTGAAAGCGGAGCTTTCACTGCAGAGGTGTGCGGTTATTCCCTAGCAACGCACAGTCTGGAGTGTGTTAATGCGCTTATAACACCGTTGCCAACATTTTATTTGTGAAAATTAATGTTTTAATTAGTATTTTTAGCTAAATAAAATGGTCATGAGGCGTGCGGTTATCGTGAAACATTAACGTACCCCCCACCACTCCTTTTACTGTTGCCATGTTACTACGCCACAAATCAAGTATAGTTCCTATAAAACGGATCATTTAGATCGTTTATAACAAGGTCTGAACACTTATATACAGTTTAATTTAATTTAAATGGCATTCGTTAGACAGTTTGCTTTAGTGATGCATTTTTATGCTATTCAAATGTTTAGGTGATACAGACCTTACTGTCAACATCAATCAGCCTGCTATAGCTACTGTACTGATGACACTATAGTTAACGAAGACAAGCCAACATCTGTTTCCTTGAATTTTTTTTCTGGACATTTATATACATCCATCAAATTCCAATTCATGTGCAATCTTGTCTGGAAACGAAACGTTATGAAAACGGACTTCCATGTATTATGCAGGTGCTTTTATTAACAGGCTATAATAAATAAAACTATTAATTAGTATTCGTTCCCCGTTATTAGATGGTACATATACTAAAGTATTTTACTAACTGCTGTACTGCAGTTATGTTGTAGTCTTAAGTATTTGACCAACTGGTAGCCTATATTTTATATGAGGTGTCAAGGATTATTAACTGTCTGTGCATAAAAGTGTTATACTACTATGCAGCTTGAAGTAGATGGTAGTTTCCAAAATATCAACGTATTTATAAATGGTCAAATCTAAAAATTCGATCCTTTCTAGATTTCTCTCTGCTGTCAATTTTAAATTCGGATCTTATGAGTTAAGAGAGAAAAACTGCAAGGGTAATATCTGTTCCATTCCATAGGATATCATCTTTTCCAAAGAACAACCTGATGGTGATTTCGAATTTTTTAAACATCATAAATATATCTTCCAGTGCCCCCTGAATAGATTGGCATAGTTTGAGCAAAATCAGCACCAATCGCAGTAATCGTGAAAAAGCCTAAACTAATTAAATAAGCATGTGAATTGCTATAGGTAAATGCGAACTAATATCTACTAGTTAATAAAATGTTTGCTCATGTTTTTGTTTGCATATGTGGTTTAAACACCTTTCTGTACATTACTTTGGAAAAATGAACTCATTGCGTCATCTAAAGTCAAAGTCAAAGTTGTTTATTTATCATATGCATCAAATAACATACATCATCCTATGCAGAGAAATTATTTTGACATGGCACAGCGATTTCTATGCAGTGGGCTTAAAAACAAGAATTACAACAATATAAGAATTTTAAAATAATAATGACAATAGTAATAATAATAATAAAAAGCTAGGTACTGAGAAGTGGTCTGGAAAATGTACAACAGTAGAAGTAGTAAATATTATAGATTGGCATGGATAATTGCTTTTAAAGGTGCATTTGAATCCTGCTACATTAGATGTAGAGAGCATAAAGTGACCAGAGAGTGTTAGTGCTCAACAGACGATTTGCGATCAGTGTCTGTGTTCCATGTTGAGCAGCCGAATGGCCTGTGGGAAGAAACTGTTTTTAAGTCTGGTGGTCCGTGCCTTGATGCTCCGGTAACGTCTACCAGACAGCAGTAGTGAGAAAAGTTCACGGCCTGGGAGGCTGTGGTCTTTGAGGATGTTCTTTGTTTTCCTAAGGCATCGCTTATGGTAGATATCTTGCACGGAGGGGAGGCAGCAGCCAATGTTGCGCTCCGCTGACGTCACCACCCTCTGAAGGGTCTTACGATCAGCAGCGGAGAAACTGCCATACCAGGCTGTAATGCAGCCTGAGAGGATGCTCTCAATGGTGCACCTGTAGAAGTTTGTTAAAATCCTGACAGACATGCCAAACTTCTCGAGTCTCCTTAGGGAGTATAGGCGCTTTTGGGCAGTTTTTGTTACCGAGATTGTCTGTCTGGACCATGTGAGGTTGTCGCTGATGAACACACCGAGGAACTTGAACTCTGAAACTCTCGACTTCAGCTCCATCGATGTGTATGGGGGCAGGACCCTCCCTCTGCTGCTTCCTAAAGTCCACTATCATCTCTTTTGTCTTGCTGACATTGAGAGAGAGGTTGTTGCTCTGGCACCAGGTAGCCAAGGCTCTTACCTCTTCTCTGTAAGCAGTCTCATCGTTGTTGGAGATGAGACCTAGGATGGTTGTATCAT
>JACXGM010023247.1:0-16305 GCA_016801145.1 Umbra pygmaea
GGAGCTGTGGGCAGGCTGCTGGTAGCTGTGGGCAGGCTGCTTGGAGCTGTGGGGAGGCTGCTGGTAGCTGTGGGGAGGCTGCTGGTAGCTGTGGGGAGGCTGCTGGTAGCTGTGGGGAGGCTGCTGGTAGCTGTGGGGAGGCTGCTGGAGGAGAGGCAGCCATCTTGCGGAGAGGTGGAACGTCTGCCATTTTCTGGAGTGGCCCGAACATGTCCTCCAGCAGGCGGGTAAAACCCCGGTGGTCCTCCAACAGCGGGTGGTCCGCCGTCCATAGGGCCAGGGCAAAGGACAGAGCCGAACCCTCCAGCTGGGAAATGGTGAGGGCCACCCTGTCCTCTCTCCTGCCTCCTCACTACTCCCCTAACCAACACTACCCTTGGTATGGGGTCCCTAACATGGGACAGAAAGGGAACACTGGGGGCATACACTGGGGCAGCAACTGGGGCAGCAACTGGGGCAAAAACAGGTGGCCTAGGGGCAGTATCAGAGGCCCTAGGGGCAGTAACAGAGGCCCTAGGGGCAGTAACATTAGTACTAGGGCCCTAAGCCTGGGATTTAGTGTGGGAACTAGCCTGTAGCATGGAGGAGCTAGGGGGGCTACCGCCAGTAGCCAGAGAGCTAGGGGAGCTGACGGAGCTATCCTGCCTGCTAGGGGGGTTAGCTTTCCTGCTGGGGGAGCTAGCCTTCCTGCTGGGGGAGCTAGCCGTCATTCTGGGGGAGCTAGCCTTCCTGCTGGGGGAGCTAGCCTTCCTGCTGGGGAAGCTACCACAGCTAACCAGGGAGCTAGCCTGTCTGTTAGGGGTTTTAGCCTGTAACCTAGCATAGGATGCTGGTTTGCTAGGGGACCTACCGGGAGAGCTAGCCCACTGGATCCGGTCTTGGAGGAGAGTCCAGGCCCTCCGAACTTCGTCCCAGTAGGCATCACCGTCCTCCTCCATGAGCGAGATCTCCCCCTCCTCATAGTCCTCCGCCTCATCCATGCTGCCTTCGACGGCGTCTGCCACCCAGTAACTTAATCCAAAACAGGCTACTCCCTCTGCGTTGTAGTCGACCTCCTCCAGGGAGTAGCCCATAGCCAAGGCCTGGTCCGTAATCAGCCAGTTTATCCGGCTGAGATCCCCGTCTTTGTCACCTCCTTTTTTGGGGGGAAGAGGACGGTTCTCTCTGGAGACGCGGTTGCTCCTTCGCTGTCTCATTATGCGGTTCGTCAATCTGTCACGCTTCCTTACTTGGTGTAGAAAGAGACAAGTGCGAAGGAATGCCAATAATCCACAGAACGTTTATTATACTCTTCACAAAACAAATACTGCCACGTGGGGCTTTCTAATAAATCCACGGATACACACAGGAACACGTAACAGGAGCACATTGACGAACAGGGGACTGACAAAAACATGAGGGTTAAATAGCATTACACTAATACATAACACAGGACAGCAGCGCTGTCCTGATGTCACACTAGACCTAAATCATATACCTAAAACAGACACAAGAGGGAGCCAAACACAACACCATACACAAGGGAGAAACTATAGCAGGGAACACACATTGGGAATCAACCGAACACTAACTGTAAAACTCAACCACTGTGTAACACTGAATACAAAACAACAAATGCAACCTATGCAAACGGAAAATAACAGAAAAGGGGGACTAAACCCAGCCCACTAGAGCAGGGTGTGACACAGTAGAGGTAAAGAACATAAAAAGCATAGAATACCAGTTTAGTTGAAGGCTAAAGTGAAAAGATTATATTTTTATCAGATTTTAGAATATGTTAATAGATGATGCTTCCTTCTTATTTTTAAGCCCGAAGGGGCCGGGAACCGTGTTTGCAAGACACCTGCCTGTACACCTGCCTGTAACCCCTGGATACCTGACCATCCTTCTAATTATTCCTACCTGGCTCCCTAGTATTCTGCCAGTCATCTTTAACCATCAGACTGGCCCTCTAGGAACCGGCCTGCCTAACCGTTACCATTCTAAGAACATCCATTTCTCTACTATTCAATAAATTGCATCATTGTTGTACCTTTTCTGCGTTTGGATCCTCTCTTTGTATTCCTGATCCTGACAAAATCACACCACCCATGGTAGCTCTTAGGTTTTTCTGTACTAGGCTACAGTTAATTCTCTGTGAATGGCTGGGTTACATTGTTGCAATACTTTATTTTGCCTTTCTGTGGTTTTAGTTGGTATTTTAGTGGTTCGCAGTGATATTGCATGCTGCGTTTAAAGTGTATTTTGTTTGTTATTTTGGGGTCCCTCACCTGTTCTTTTGCTCCAGATATGAATTGCTGTAAATAGTACACCACTATGATAAATCCCTGATGTAGCTCTCAGGTTTTTGTGTAATTATAATATTGAATAAATGTCACAATAATAGTTGACGACTTTAGATTACACTCGTATAATTGAAATGGTTAACCTATCAACTGAAAAACATTATAAATATTGTCATTCAATTGAACTAGTCTCTGGGCATTGTTGACTCAAATGAACAAAATGACTTGAAAGATTATTTCTGTCTGTAGGAAGATTTGAAATTCCCATCACATACCCTTAGAATAGCTCCCTCTTGTGCAGTTGGCTACAGCTGTACCCACGTTATACATAATACCGTGGTATGTTTATATAGTATATAATATACATTTTGTTTGCACATGGTCCTTAAAAATTTAATTAAATTAGTATTTGTTTGTGATTACAAAAACTCCATTACTGAATTAGACTAGTAAAGCCATCATATCTATTTGGTTCTCCAAATTCAACCAAGCAAAATTCTAAATTGTCAGTCCCCATACGGAAATCTAATGTATGGCGATATACAGTGCCTTGCGAAAGTTTTCGGGCCTGTTGAACATTTCAACCTTTTGCCACATTTTAGGCTTCAAACATAAATATATAAAACTGTAATTTTTTGTGAAGAAGCAACAACAAGTAGGACACAATGATGAAGTGGAAATGTTTTTATTGGATATTTCAAAAAATTTTAACAAATAAAAAACAGACGAATAGGGCTAGCAAAATTATTCAGCCCCTTTACTTTCAGTGCAGCAAACTCTCTCCAGAAGTTCAGTGAGGATCTCTAAAAGATCCAATGTTGACCTAAATGACTAATGATGATAAATAGAATCCACCTGTGTGTAATCAAGTCTCTGAATAAATGCACCTGCTCTGTGATAATCTCAGAGGTCCGTTAATAGCACAGAGAGCATCATGAAGAACAAGGAACACACCAGGTAGGTCCGAGATACTGTTGTGGAGAAGTTTAAAGCCGGATTTAGATACATAAAGATTTCCCAAGCTTTAAACATCCCAAGGAGCACTGTGCAAGTGATAATATTGAAATGGAAGGAGTATCAGACCCCTGTAAATCTACCAAGACCCGGCCGTCCCTCTAAACTTTCAGCTCATACAAGGAGAAGACTGATCAGAGATGCAGCCAAGAGGCCATGATCACTCTGGATGAACTGCAGAGATCTACAGCTGAGGTGGGCGAGTTTGTCCATAGGACAACAATCAGTCGTATACTGCACAAATCTGGCCTTTATGGAAGAGTGACAAGAAGAAAGCCATTTCTGAAAGATATCCATAAAAGCTGTCATTTAAAGTTTGACACAAGCCACCTGGGAGACACACCAAACATGCGGAAGAAGGTGCTCTGGTCAGATGAAACCAAAATGGAACTTTGTGGCAACAATGCAAAACATTATGTTTGGCGTAAAAGCAACACAGCTCATCACCCTGAACACACCATCCCCACTGTCAAACATGGTGGTGGCAGCATCATGGTTTGGACCTGCTTCTCTTCAGCAGTGACAGGGAAGATGGCTAAAATTGATGGGAAGATGGATGGAGCCAAATACAGGACCATTCTGGGACGGAGATTTGTCTTCCAACAAGACAATGATCCAAAACATAAAGCAAAATCTACAATGGAATGGTTCACAAAAAAACATTCCAGGTGTTAGAATGGCCAAGTCAAAGTCCAGACCTGAATCCAATCGAGAATTTGTGGAAAGAACTGAAAACTGCTGTTCACAAACGCTCTCCATCCAACTTCACTGAGCTCGAGCTGTTTTGCAAGGAGGAATGGGCAAAAATTTCAGTCTCCCGATGTGCAAAACTGATAGAGACATACCCCAAGCAACTTGCAGCTGTAATCGCAGCAAAAAGGTGGCACTACAAAGTATTAACTTAAGGGGGCTGAATCTGAATAATTTTGACGCTCAATTTTTCAGTTCTTTATTTGTTAAAAAAGTTTGAAATATCCAATAAATTTCATTCCACTTCATGATTGTGTCCCACTTGTTGTTGCTTCTTCACAAAAAATTACAGTTTCAGACCATGTTTGAAGCCTGAAATGTGGCAAAAGGTCGAAATGTTCAAGGGGGCCGAATACTTTCGTAAGGCACTGTATGTATATAACTTATATGTCCTATATCTGCATATATGGTGGAAATATGGGTATACGTTCATATATGTCAAATAATACAAATATTGGCCGTTTTTAAATATGTGACATACATTTCCACATTTGACATCCATATCTGCATTTACCTATGGTTTACAGAGTGTATATGTGATGTAATGTATAATATCTGTCAATGTACATATGAGATTATGTAAAAAAATTATATAGAAATACTACTAAATTTATTCTTGCCTTATGTCAGTTAACAAATCGTCAACAAATCTAACAAGAATGAATGCTTATGTGTGAGATATGGATGTTATATACATTAATGTATATGTGATGATAAATATGGGGATGACCATAGATTGTTTATATCACCGGATATAACCATGTGTGACTTCACCCATTGATTTGTGAAGATCTGATTTGGGTAGTCGAATTTGCCGTTAAGGGGCGCAGATGTGGTTGCAGATTTGACAATTTTAGACGAAAGGGAGGAGTAATCTAGCTAGCTAACTGATATTAATTGGGATGCTAATGAAAAACGTTATTAAAACAAAATGTAACTTTACTTATCGGAAAAACTGAACTGACATCTCCTTTGAGTGTATTGTCGTACAACCGAACGCCATAGCCACACCCTAAACACCCCTTTGCTTTATCACCGATTTTAAAATCAATGAGACCATAATTCAAAAAATGAACATCATGATAAATTGCCAAAGTCTTAATCTAGCGATTGAGACCATATACTCACTATGAAAATGTTTACAGAGGTAATAAATCAAGTATATTATTTCTCTAATTCTCATTGACAATTACAGAAACCGAGCTCTTTTGCATTCAGACGTATTGCCCCGAGCCAGAATTCAGATAGAATGCAGGTTTAAGGCACTTCCTCATTTGCGTCACTTTGGCAAACCGGATGCTCACCCTGTGGGTATGACATGTACTGTATGTCAATGAAATATTTGGTAAAATCTTTTTTAAATGCATCCCATAGGGACATTCAATATATTTCCATATATGTATACTTATATGTCAGACATCGGCAGTCGACATCGGCGGTTAACGTCACCAATCTACTCAGGCACTGCCTTCTCCCTGCACACTTGTATCATGTCAGTTCATTAACCCCTGTATAAGGTATGCATTCCCTGTTTCCCCAAATAAGTAAACTCTAGTTCTACAGCATACCTGTTGACACCTTTCCACAGAATACCTATTTTAATTATTAACAGAGCAACACCAGTAAGATAGGACCTCCATCCTTAGTGGCCTTTTTGAAACTGTTCTGTAGCATGGTAATTATATAATACATATTTTTATGATACTTTATAAACTTTGCTCACTTCGTGCATGATAACACATCAACACAAATAGACACTTACCCTTTCGGGATCTGTCCGATCACAGCCACCTTATATAAGCCATTGAGGTTAGCATAGTAGGAGATAATTGTAGCTACTATGATCTGAAAAACAAACAGACACAAATGCATACACATAAAAGTCACAATACTTACAACAACAAAATATCCAACGTTCTTTTTAAATGCCCTTGCATTATTATTTTTTATGTAAATTATTGTGTTCAATTTTCTCATTTAAAAACTAGCCAATCACTGTAAAATACCATACTATTTCAATATCACTAACACAAACAACAGCTGGTTGCTCCTGGTGACTTGAATGGAGTCCAACAGAACAAATCCAAGAACAAATCTGATGATGCCTCACTCAAAGATGCCATAATGACAGACAATTCCCAATGAACTGAGGAGTCAAATTCAAAATATAGTGCTGTGAAAAGGTAGGTGCCCCGTGTCTGATTTTAAGCTGTGTTACAAATTTTCTTTATTGAATTTAGTGAGATCTCTTGTGGATTGAAATATATTATGGAGAGAAGCAGACAGAATGTCAAACCAAGATGTATTCTTGTTAAATCTTTCTAATGTGCTAGGTGATCAAGTATGCAATCACAGTCCATATTATCTAAATTAAGACTTTTTGGGACAGTAGTGATTATTTTCAGGAGAGGCCGTCTCTGCAATATCTCTCCAAAAGCAAAGTGTAAAATTGTCCAGGAAGCCTAAAAAAAAACAGAAAACAATGTTCTGGTATCTGCAAGCATCTCATCCCTCAGTTAAAATCAGTGCTCATGACTCCAACTCAGAAAGACACTTGCCAAAAATTTGATTGTTGGCCAGAAGAAAAAACCAATGCTTACTAACAACGGAAAACCTATTTGATCCTCAACAGTTCTGAAATAATGTTGGTGGAACCTTTAAAACAATGTGTGAAAATGTGATCCAAAACACAAGCTTAAGTCTACATCAGAAAGGCTGATATTAAACAAGATATTACAATATTTGAAATGACCAAGTGAAAGTCCAGAAATTAACACTACTGGGATTTTGTGGCAGGACCAGAAACAAGCATTTTGTGCTTGAAAACAACAAAATGTCACTAGTAAAACAGTTCTGCATGGAGGAATGTTGGAGAAATTTTAATAGTAAGCTCATAAATGCCAAAGTCTCCACACAAGGCAACCATATTTCATTATTTTTCTCCACACCCAAAAAGGACTGGTCACCTGCAAAGGCCATCATTAAATCACAGGGTTAGTTTGCATTAAAAAATTAAGATTTTAAGGACACATTGCAGTGTGTTGAATGTAGTGGACTTATGTACAGTATAGGGTAACATGAAGACAACTTACCACTACAATTTCAATTGGAATAGGCACCGGCAGCTTTTTCGAAAAGTAGGCATTGATTTCTTTGACTGGTATGAGGACTGCCAATGAAATCAGAGTAATCACCACAGCCCCAATGTTAGTAAATGGCAGATTTCTACAGATGTCTATAAGGAGCTGTAAGAGAAGAGAGGACACAGTGGCAAGTATGTGTAAAGTTTCTCAGTTCCTCTTCCCAGAGAACTACAATTCCCATTCCCCAGTTCATCTTCCCTGTGAACTACAGCTTCCCTGGTCTTGCTACCTCAGAACTACAATTCCCATAACCCGGACTCAATCACCCAAATTCAGAACACCTGCTCCCACTCAAGCAGTATATATAAGCACACTCATGTTCTTGCCTCTTTGCGAGGTATTGTGAGTATTGATTTCTATTACTGAGCATTCTATTTCTATATTGTTGTTCCGGTCTGACCTTTGCTTGATTTGTGGATTATTCTGCCTTGGATTTCCCTTTGTACCTTTGCCTGTATCTGGGATTGTTATTCTGTCTTGACCCCTGCATTGATTACCCTGTCTTGTGTTTTTGGATTATCCCCTGTGCCTTTGCTTTTGGACTTTCATCCTGTTTCAAATAAACTTCGTTCTTTTTGTGATTTGGGAGTATTCATTACAGTATGAGTACTGTTAATGCCTACATCTACTAGGGGAAACACTTTACAACTTTTTTTGACTGCCGCTAACTTGTCTTGATTGATAGATTTACAGAAACATTTATTTCACATTTAGATACAACCACATTGTATGCACAATGCACAAAACGTGAAAAATTATTGATTGGCCAAGTCAGTCACCCAACCAATATCCAATTAAGCATGACTTTACATGCTCAAGACACAACTATATGCAATTTGTAGGTTTGTACATTCTTTTGGTTCACAAAAATGGGTGGGAATATGTAGAAAACATCCTGCAATTTATTATTCATCTAACATGGATGAAAACTGTCTAAAATTAATGCAGACAGTCTTCACCTTAAATATATAGTTATTGTATAATTTTGGGGTGGGAATACACAGTCAAAACAGATTTAAAAATATGTCACTGCCCAAAAGTGTTTGGAGTTCACTGTACATTATGAGAAGCCGCCTAGGCCAAAATTGAATACTTCACTTGCACATACATATATACTGGTACTAAACACTTGCACATACATATATCCTTCACTTGCATATACATATATACGTGTACAAAACCATTGCACATACGTATATACTTCACTTGCACATATTATACATACTTATACAAAAACTTGCTTATACATAAAAACTTCACTTACACATACAGTGCCTTGCGAAAGTATTCGGCCCCCTTGAACTTTGACCTTTTGCCACATTTCAGGCTTCAAACATAAAGATATTAAACTGTAATGTTTTGTGAAGATTCAACAACAAGCTGGACACAATCATGAAGTGGAACGAAATTTATTGAATATTTCAAACTTTTTTAACAAATAATGAACTGAAATTGGGCGTGCAGTATTATTCAGCCCCCTTAAGTTTATACTTTGTAGCACCACCTTTTGTTGCAATTAAAGCTGTAAGTCGCTTGGGGTATGTCTCTATCAGTTTTGCACATCGAGAGACTGAAATTTTTGCCCATTCCTCCTTTCAAAACAGCTCGAGCTCAGTAAGGTTGGATGGAGGGCGTTTGTGAACAGCAGTTTTCAGTTCTTTCCACAAATTCTCGATTGGATTCAGGTCTGGACTTTGACTTGGCCATTCTAACACCTGGAATGTTTTTGTGTGAACCATTCCATTGTAGATTTTGCTTTATGTTTTGGTTCATTGTCTTGTTGGAAGACAAATCTCCATCCCAGTCTCAGGTCTTTTGCAGACTCCATCAGGTTTTCTTCCAGAATGGTCCTGTATTTGGCTCCATCCATCTTCCCATCAGTTTTAGCCATCTTCCTTGTTCCTGCTGAATAGAAGCAGGCCCAAACCATGATGCTGCCACCACCATGTTTGACAGTGGGGATGGTGTGTTCAGGGTGATGAGCTGTGTTGCTTTTACGCCAAACATAACGTTTTGCATTGTTGCCAAAAAGTTCCATTTTGGTTTCATCTGACCAGAGCACCTTCTTCCACATGTTTGGTGTGTCTCCCCGGTGGCTTGTGGCAAACTTTAAACAACACTTTTTTATGGATATCTTTCAGAAATGGCTTTCTTGCCACTTGTCCATAAAGGCCAGATTTGTGCAGTATACAACTGATTGTTGTCCTATGGACCGATTTGCCCACCTCAGCTGTAGATCTCTGCAGTTCATCCAGAGTGATCATGGGCCTCTTGGCTGCATCTCTGATCAGTCTTCTCCTTGTATGAGCTGAAAGTTTAGAGATACAGCCGGGTCTTGGTAGATTTGCAGTGGTCTGATACTCCTTCCATTTCAATATTATCGCTTGCAGAGTGCTCCTTGAGAAGTTTAAATCTTGGGAAATCTTTCTGTATCCAAATCTGGCTTTAAACTTCTCCACAACAGTATCTCGGACCTGCTTGGTGTGTTCCTTGTTCTTCATGATGCTCTCTGTGCTTTCAACGGACCTCTGAGACTCAGAGAGCAGGTGCATTTATACGGAGACTTGATTACACACAGGTGGATTCTATTTATCATCATTAGTCATTTAGGTCAACATTGGATTATTCAGAGATCCTCACTGAACTTCTGGAGAGAGTTTGCTGCACTGAAAGTAAAGGGGCTGAATAATTTTGCTCGCCCAATTCGTCAGTTTTTTTTTATTTTAAAGTTTGACATATCCAATAAATTTTGTTCCACTTGATGATTGTGTCCCACTTGTTGTTGATTCTTCACAAAAAATTACAGTTTTATATCTTTATGTTTGAAGCCTGAAATGTGGCAAAAGTTTGACATGTTCAAGGGGGCCGAATACTTTCACAAGGCACTGTACATGCATTCTTCACTCACATATACTGTACATATATAATTTACTTACACAAACATATATATTTCACTTGCATATACATATATACTTTACTTGCACATACATATATACTTCACTCGCATATACATATATACACTCACCTAAAGGATTATTAGGTACACCATTCTAATACTGTTTTTGACCCCCTTTCACCTTCAGAACTGCCTTAGTTCTACGTGGCATTGATTCAACAAGGTGCTGAAAGCATTCTTTAGAAATGTTGGCCCATATTGATAGGATAGCATCTTGCAGTTGATGGAGATTTGTGGGATGCACATCCAGGGCACAAAGTTCCCGTTCCACCACATCCCAAAGATGCTCTATTGGGTTGAGATCTGGTGACTGTGGGGGCCATTTTAGTACAGTGAACTCATTGTCATGTTCAAGAAATCAATTTGAAATGATTAGAGCTTTGTGACATGGTGCATTATCCTGCTGGAAGTAGCCATCAGAGGATGGGTACATAGTGGCCATAAAGGGATGGACATGGTCAGAAACAATGCTCAGGTAAGCCGTGGCATTTAAACGATGCCTAATTGGCACTAAGGGGCCTAAAGTGTGCCAAGAAAACATCCCCCAAACCATTACACCAACACCACCAGCCTGCACAGTGGTAACAAGGCATGATGGATCCATGTTCCCATTCTGTTTACGCTAAATTCTGACTCTACCATCTGAATGTCTCAACAGAAATCGAGACTCATCAGACCAGGCAACAGTAATTCACATGCACATACATATTTCACTTAAACATACATATATACTTCACTCTTGCTACGCACATGTAATTCACTCACATACATACAGGTCCTTCTCAAGAAATTAGCATATTGTGATAAAGTTCATTATTTTCCATAATGTAATGATAAAAATTAAACTTTCATATATTTTAGATTCATTGCACACCAACTGAAATATTTCAGCTCATTTATTGTTTTAATACTGATGATTTTGGCATACAGCTCATGAAAACCCAAAATTCCTATCTCAAAGAATTAGCATATCATGAAAAGGGTCTCTAAAGTGTGACGTTATGATGGGAGTACGGAGTGGGAGACATATTGGGCTCAGTTTCAACTGATAGCCAGTGCTAACCAGTGGGACACCATGGAGAGTGCGTTGCAGTTGGCCGCTGCACTGGAAGGAGAAGCCGGTGAGTGTTGTTGGACCTTACTACAACAGAGATGACTGACCCACTAGCCATTGCACGGGCCATAGAAAGTCAATTTGGAGACCCAATGTCAAACACAGCAGCTAGGAGGCAGTTTAACGAGAGAGTCCGCCAAGAGGGGGAGAAACTGGGGCTTTATGCAGCAGAGCTACGCCACCTAGCCCGCAAAGCATTCCCAGAGTTCAGTGAGGAACATCAGTTCATTCTCGACAAAGAGGCATTCATAAGTGGCCTGACACCCCACTCACTGAGGCAGCAGGTATGTCTCAGCAATCCCGGGTCCTGGGAAGAAGCACTAGCACGTACCCGGGAAGTGGAGCACATTCTGGCAGAAGGAATGGAGCCTAACCCCACCAGAGAGTTCCTAAGCCGACCCCAAGAGCTCCAAAGCACACCACCTCCCCGCCAAACTCCAATAGCCCAAGTACAGTCGACACCACTTGACCCACAAAATCAGATCTGTTGGCAATGTGGGCAAAGAGGCCACACCCAATACAACTGCACTCTACATTGTGGCACTATTAACGGGCAACCGGCGCAGGGAAACGGAACAGAGGCGCTATAGAGGGAAGTATCACCGCCCCCAATATAGTACTGTTCCCACCCACGTTAGCCAGGAAAATTGTGTCCTAGGTGTTAGTGCTTTGGCTTCCACAGAACAAGAGCAGTGTCGCTTGCTACTAGAAGTCGGAAGGACAGCCATTCATGCACTAGTAGACACAGGTTCCACAGTCACCCTCATCAGGCCCGATCTCTTAGGGGAGGAGCAAAAACTACTGCCAGTGACCCTCCCTCTGATTACAGTTACAGGGGACAAGGTCACTATGTTAGGGACTAGCAATGTCAATATTATAGTGGGGCACCAGACGTTTCCACATCTGGCTTGGTTAGCCAGAATTCCTGAACCATGCCTGTTGTGAATAGATTTTTCTAGGGCTACTGTCAGTGTCTTAGATTTAGTACAGAATACGGTGACATTAGGAAATAATCTCTGTCCACTAGTGTGTCTTAGGTCCAGTCGAAAAAGGAGAGCTGAACCCAGTGGAGAGGATGACCCCCATCTGACTGCCTACACACCTACTGAAGCAACAGAGGAGGAGGATACCTACGAGCCAGCTGAGAAACAGATAGTTTCCATCCCCTCACATCACACCCTCACAACAATTCTGTCAGTTGGCAGGGGCTGCTCGTATGCTGACACTATCACAACCCCAATGCCACCAGTCTCCCCAACATTGGGGCCAGCCCACATCCCAATCCCCCCACTGAACCGGCAACTGAGACCACAGTGGAGTGCAGGGTGTTGGAAAACCCAGCAGTGGAGCAGACTGTTAGGGCAGTGCTGGAACAGAACAGGAAAGGGCTCTCTGAAGATCAGCAACAGCAGTTATGGGAGGTCATCTATGAGCACCGAGCAGCCTTTGCTATGTCACCTACAGACATGGGTCGTACCAATGTCTTACAGCATGAGATTGACCAGGGGACAGCTCACCCCATCCGCCAGCGCCAATGACGGCTGCCATTCATTAAACAGGTAGCAGCAGACCGATGCTTGGAAGAGATGCGTGAAGTGGGGGTGGTAGAGCCATCTGACAGCCCCTGGTTGTCACCAGTGGTACTAGTACAAAAAAAAGATGGCACATGGCGCCCACTGTGTGGATTTTCTTCAATTAAATGACATCACAGTCAAAGACTCATATCCCCTACCCTGAGTTGACCAGTCGCTGGATAAAACTAAAGGCTCAGCATGGTTCTCGTCGCTGGATCTGAGAAGTGGCTACTGGCAGGTCCCACTGGCTGTAGAGGCCCAACCTAAAACTGCTTTCACCACAGGTGCTGGCCTATGGCAGTTCACCACCATGCCAATTGGGTTGTGCAATGCACCGGCAACCTTTGAGAGGCTGATGGAAGGAGTGCTGACTGGGGTCTCAGCCGACAACCTACATGTGTACCTTGATGATGTGCTAGTTCACGGAACTGACTTTGCCACAACACTGGCGGCCCTTCATACCGTGTTGTCAAAGATTCAACAAGCAGGACTAAAGTTAAACCCAGAGAAATGTAAATTGATGCGGAGGGAGCTAATCTTCTTGGGTCATAAGGTCAGTGGGGCAGGAGTGGCCACAGAGGAAGGAAAAGTCACAGCTGCTCGAGACTTGCCAACCCCCAAAAACCTCACAGAAGTGTGAGCCTTTCTAGGACTAGCTTCGTACTACTGTCGGTTCATTGCTGGATTTGCCACAAAAGTAGCCGCTCTCAACTGGTTGACAAAATAAATTTCCGGTTTGTATGGGGGCTAGAACAGCGGATGGCTTTTGAAACGCTTAAGACATCGTTGTGCCAGTCTCCCGTGTTGACTACCCCAGAGCCCGGGGGGGAATATGTACTGGACACAGACGCCAGCAACGAAGGTTGGGGGGCGGTCCTGGCACAAGTTACAGCCGGAGGGGAACGTGTGATTGCCTACTACAGCAGGACCTTCTCAAAGCTGGTGAAGAATTATTGTGTGACACGCAGAGAGCTCCTGGCGGTGGTGGAAGCCATGAAACCATTCAAATTCAAATATTACCTGTGTGGCATAAAGTTTCTAATCCGCACTGATCACGCATCACTAAAGTGGTTGCTGTCATTCAAAGAGCCTGAAGGACAAGTGATGAGATGGATAGAGCAGCTACAAGAATATATCTTTACCATTCTCCACCGGAAGGGGGAAGCTCACACCAATGCTGACGGGTTGTCCAGGCGCCCCTGCAGGTCAGAGTGCTCCCACTGCAGTTGAGCAGAGGCCAGAGACCGAGAGGGGGTGGAGGAGAACAAAGCAAGATGCATGGCACTGCGACTGGATGATCTGGCTGACTGGTCCTCAGAGCAACAAAATGACCCAGAGCTGAGGGATGTGATGAATTGGCTGGAGGAGGGCAGGCGCCCAGAGAGGCAGGAGGTGGCAGCTGCCAGTGCCATAGTGAGGGTATGTGGGCCCAATGGGAGGGTCTTAGTCTCCGCAATGAAATGCTCTGGAGGTGGAAGGAGCCAGCCGCTGGTATGGAGCGGTGGCAAATGGTGGTGGAGCGGTGGCAAATGGTGGTGCCTGAGAACCACAGACAGGAGGTGCTTGTTCATCATCATGGTCAGCCAGGAGTTGGCCATTTTGGAATAAAGAAAACCCTCAGAAGGGTGCAGCAGTCCTTCTACTGGGTCACGTGTTGGCGAGACGTGGAGGCCTACTGTCGACGCTGTGACTCATGCAAAGCCGGGAAGGGCTCGGCGGACCAGAGAAGAGCACCACTCCAGCAATACCAGTTTGGGGCACCTATGGACCGGGTTGCTGTTGATGTCCTCGGCCCATTCCCTCGCACACCTAGGGGTAATAGGTTTGTCATGGTGGCAATGGACTACTTCAGTAAGTGGCCAGAAGCCTATGCAGTTCCCGACCAGGAGGCAGCCACCATCTGTGAGGTGCTCATCGAGGGAATGTTCAGCCACTTCGGAGTGCCAGTTGAACTTCACTTCGACCAGGGTAGGAATTTTGAGGCCCAGCTTTTTTGTGAGCAGACAGCTGGCCATTCAAAAGACCCGGACCACTCCCCTCAGACCTCAAAGTGATGGGTTGGTGGAGAGGTTCAATCGCACTCTGGGAGCACAACTGGCATTACTGGTGGCAAAAGACCAGAAGGATCTACAGTTGCCACTGGTTCTGTTGGCCTACCAGTCAGCCACACAGGAATCGACTGGATGCACCCTGGCACTGTTAATGTTTGGGAGGGAGCTCCGTACACCACCAGCCTTGGTGTATGGTCAACCTCCTGATACTCCACAAACCCCGGCTGGACCCGAGTACGCTCAGTAGTTGAAAAAGAGAGTGGGGGTGGCACATGCCTTCGCGAGGAAGCAGTCCTTAGAGGCTGGAATGAGGCAGAAATGAGCTTATGCATACGAAGGGGGCACATTACCAACCGGGAAACCTAGTCTGGGTGTATGGACCAAAGTGGGGCCAGCAGTGAGCCCAGATCGCAGCGGGGAGGACAAGGAGTTCCAGGTACTCATGATCAATTAAGGAGGCTGGTTGTCTCCTCTGGGGACAGCTTTCAAGTCGCACCTCTGGGGGCAGTCATTCCTCCCCTGGTGGAACACAGAGGATCGGAACGGCCAAAGAGACATCGTAGGGCTCCACGGCGTTTCGAGGACTACAAGGTTTAGCTCCTCTGGGACGAGGAGATTTTTAGTGAAGGGGGGGAGTGTAATGCTGTGGTATGATCTTTAGGGGGGAGGGGCTGCAAGGGGGAAAGTTACGTGTTGCATTATGTGTTATGGTTACTGTTGACAGAGATTGGGGGAGATGTTTGGTCCTTTTGCGGTATTGGTGCACAGGTAAGGGGGTGGGAGATGAGGGGTAAGAGGTAGGGGAGACAGAGGAAGGAGCTCTCTTGGGACCGGAACCTGAAAGGACAGAGCTGTGAAATGAGAGGCTAACTGAGGCTATATAGTATACTGAGGCTATATAGTATACTGAGCTAATAGGCTATATTGTGTAATAATATTGTGAAATATATCTGGGCTCATCAGAGCTAGCAACCGAAACACCTGTGTCCATCTCCTCCTTTCTGGTGTTGTTACATATTTGTCTGCACCATTCACGCTACAATATGTATAAGCAAGTGAATAATATATATGTATATGCAAATGAAAAATGTATGTGTGTGCAAGTGAAGTATATATATATATATATATATATATATATATATATATATATATATATATATATGTGTGTGTGTGCAAGTGAAGTATATATGTATGTGCAAGTGTTTCGTACAAGTATATGTGTACGTGCAAGTGAAGTATATATGTATATCCAAGTGTTTAGTACCAGTATATATGTATGTGCAAGTGAAGTATTCAATTTTGGCCTAGACAGCTTCTCTTAGTACATAGATAACTTACAGTACATAGGTGTGTGTGTGTGTGTGTGTGTGTGTGTGTGTGTGTGTGTGTGTGTGTGTGTGTGTGTGTGTGTGTGTGTG
>JACXGM010023248.1:0-16307 GCA_016801145.1 Umbra pygmaea
ACACCTCACTGCCATAAAGTGGACATTTAATTACTTTGAGACAAATTGTAGGAGGTCCTGCTCTCTTGGCAGCCTCTCTCTCAGGTCATTATCTGGTACGATAAAGACACAATTCTGTCTTTTTCCAGAGAATCTATCAGACTGTCGAACTCACACGGCACCTGTTCTTACTTATTTACTTATAGTCTAACTGCTTTTTATAGTTTTTCTGCCCCTAACCGCAGAACCATCTACTGTAGCAAACCTGCCTATTATATCATTACAGTTAATGCTTGTTAAAGTTAAGATTAGGTTTAGAGTTGGTGTTAGGTGAATCGTTAAAATAATAACTAAGATGATGGTTATTGTTAGAGTTATTGTTAGTAGAGTGTAGATTTAAGAAGTTGATAATCTGTGGATAGGCTGTTACCAAATGTTTTACCATTGGGCTTGAACGTTCCACAGTACACCCCAAACTATCCAAAACAATCAAAGCGAAAGACACAGACTTCTTAATCAAACCAAGGAATGTAGTGATATAGCCAGTGCATACGGTGCACAAATAAGCCCAGATACCGTTCCAAGTTACCCACACATCGGACACACCGCTAATAGACAGAGTGGCCAGTGGGCAGCTTGACCTCAGTAAAGTGGATGACGACAGTGACAGCCATCACCCAGGTACCCCCGCTAGCAGACGAAAAGGGTCTACAGATTGTACAGACGCAACACATTTTTAGCCCACTTTATTCAAAATGAAGCCAGGATCACGACACTACTCTGAATGCTGCTCAGGCAGAGGCATGGCAAAGACACCCAGAACGATAGGAACCAGCCGTCTCCACTACAGCACTGCTGAAGTCATAAACCCAGACAATGATTCAGACCAGCAAGTTAATGAGGACACCTGATGGACAAAAACTACAATAGACAAAAGGTCAAGAAGGACAGAGCGCCAGACACCTCTGTGACAGAGACTCTAGGTGGTCAGCGGACCAGAGCAGGCAGGCCAACCAAACCACAAGCTAGGTATGCTGGTTGAGCCAGATGTAATCCTGGTATAAATGTTTTAATCTCAGTTAAGTTACTTTGACTTTAACCAGTAAGGCTGTTTTCAAGGTTCATTTTCAAGGTTGTGGTAACAAGCAAGAAATACCAGTTGTTTAATATTGAGCTAAATGTGGGTTGTAGTATGTGCAGCTATACACAATTGAATGAGACTATATCTGTCTTTAGCCTGGTCCTACCAGACTCTTGTACATACATTTCATTTGTACAGAGAGTCTGGTCACTCTCCATTGACAGTTAACTTCCTTGAAAGCGGGTACTCTGTTGAAGTTTAAAACTATTGGATCTGCCCAGAGCCACTCAGGATCTGCCATAACCAATCGCTAATGTGTGACATACTACAACTCAAACTAGCGCAGGATATCAACCTCATTATTCTCAGCCACTTCCTCTGTTCGCTGATTGGACCGCCAAAAAATTGGTTGGAGAAAAGCTGTGAATATACCGCAAACCCAGACAGATTACTGAAGGAAAATGAAGTACGTAGGAGGGCGCAGCCAGGCTAATCTGTTTTAGCAGCCAATCAGTACGGCTACATGCAAATTAGCTAGACTTTCAGGCAAGTTTTGAAGAAAGCCTAATATGTCTCTGTTCTTGGGTGCTTTAAAAAATGTGAAGCAAATTGGCTTCAGTCTCCATTGCCAAGTTCAAATGGTCCTTGTTCCTTTAAGAACACGATAGAGTCAGTGTGAGATATATGCTGAGGTATCCTTTCAATCAACATAATGGTCTCTTCAAAATCTCTTTTATCCTGTTGAATTTTAGGACTTAAGCCATTGGCTCCTTCCTGATGAAGCCCACCTGGTTGTGCTGATATTCCTGATTCTGCTTTAAAACCCTTCACCTACAGTCTAAAAAAAGGGTTCTGGCAAGGTTCTTCGTTGGATCTGAGGGTTCCAGATGTAACCATAAACAGGTAAAGAACCTTTCAGGAACACAGAATCTTGAAGTGAAAGCAGTGGTTCTTTAAAGGGTAAAGCTTTGACCTATTAATGCATGATTTGCTTTCCATGTTACCTGTGACATTGTCTATGGTGGTACAGTGGCCAGTACGTTGGTCTTTGATTCCAGAGGCCTGGGTTCAATACCACAACAAAAACTAACAAAAACAATTGTAGCATTTTAATTTCATTTTCATATTAATTTGCAAATATTCCAAAATATTTATATTTCCTTAGAGGAGTTAGGTTTTCCCATTACAAATATAGACTGCCAATGTGTGTGTGTGTGTGTGTGTATATATATACAGTGCCTTGTGAAAGTATTCGCCCCCCTTGAACTTTTCGACCCTTTGCCACATTTCAGGCTTTAAACATAAAGACATAAAACTGTAATTTTTTGTGAAGAATCAACAAGTGGGACACAATCATGAAGTGGAACAAAATTTATTGGATATTACAAACTTTTTTAACAAATAAAAAACTGTAAAATTGGGCGTGCAAAATTATTCGTCACACCCCTTTCACCAAACTGTTCTTGGAATTGTTGGAAGAAGTTGCTCTCGGAGGATGTGTTGGTAACATTCTGTATTCATGTGTTTTCTTACGCAAAATTGTTAATGAACCCACTCCCTTGGGTGAGAAGCAACCCCAAACATGAATGGTCTCAGAATGCTTTACTGTTGGTATGACACATGACTGATGGTAGCACTCACCTTGTCTTCTCTGGACAAGGTGTTTACCAGATGGCCCAAACCATCGGAAAGGGGATTCATTAGAGGAAATTACTTTAACTATGGCTGCTCGATTATGTAATAAATCATAATCACCATTTTTTTGTCAATATTGAAATCTCGATTATTTAAATCAATTACTCATTGACTTTGGAAATTTGCATTTGTTGATTTTGAAAAACAGTGAAAATATTCTGACGTCAGGAGCGGGTGCATTTTCAGACTTTGTTGAGGGTGACCAGCACACATAGTTTGTTAGAATTTATGGATTTGATTAGACAACAATGTCTTTCAACTATATTTGCAAATAAGTTATTTATATTTATTATTTAAATAAATTAACTCTTCTAAACATATCTTATTTTCTATTTTGCCCGCAGGTTTTTCATGGCGCATGATCACTGTGCACAATTAAGTCTACTATAGAATCGCAAACAGCAGTTCAAACAAACTACTGAATAGAAGTAACACGAAGACTGGCTCTTCAGTCGGTAGAATAATTGTTCAAAAGTAATACATGGCTCTACACTACACCTGTGCTAATGAAACCAAGAACGTGAACGTGATTAACTGCTCAATGATAGTGGTGTGTCGTTATTTTCGTTGCTTCGGTACTGAGAGATGCGCAATCTAATACTGAAGAAAACTGTTTCAGTAAACAACGCTGCAAGGACACAAATAAAATATCCTAAAAAAGACTCACAAACAGACAAAGCTGATAAGCTAACTAACAAACAAAGTACCTGAGTGACGGCGAGATCCTCCGAGTGGCAGCGACGAATCTGTGACGAATCTGTGACGGCTGTCTGCCACCTGCCACAGACTCGCCACAGATCCCTGGCAGCTGCCACAGAGCCGCCACAGATCCGCCACAGAGCCATCGGTCAGTAGTCAGCGCACTGACTAGTCTGGCCGCTGCGTGGCAGCCGTGAGAGGTGTCGATCAGTAGTCAGAGCATTTGACGAGTCACAGTTGCTGGCAGCTTGCCGAGCAGCACCACAGCAACTAGGCTAGCTGTCATCATTTTATATGTAAGTATATAAGTATAGACAGAGGCGTCGCTGGTAGCGCTCGTTTGAAATAACCGCAATAATCATTGTGAAGTCACTACAAAGCTAGTGAGATGTAACCAAATACAATTGGTGTGTAAAGAAACAATAACAGCATATGATTGCATATTGAATTAATATATTGTCCATGTTTCATGTGAAAACACAAATGCATTCGTAAAACATTCACTATAATTTTTTTATCCAACAATAGACTAATTTTAGCAACACATAAACATGGACCCACTGCCTATCTATGCAATGAATTAACTATAATTATTGCAATGAAGTACGAGCGCTATTATTTTGTAGAGAAAACCGAAGAGCTCGTGCTCCCGGCACCAGACAGTGTTGCCAGGCGAACGCGCCCGACCCCACCACCAGTGATGCTTCTGTATATAAATATATAATGTATTCATCTGCCTCGGTTGTTTGTCAACTGCCTTAAAACTAAACAGGAAATATGCTGTTTTTGATTTTAAAAAAGCAGCATCGTTTACATGCACACAGAATAAAAAAGATGCTAACTGGAACCGGAAATGGTTATTTGGGTGATGCCGTACGGCAGAGGTGGGCAAACTACGATAAAATAGTGCCAATGTAAATAATGAGGAGTGGTTCATCCATGTGGATTAATGACAGCCGGAGATATAGCGTCACAAAGTTGGGTACTTTTCACTGACTATATTTTGGTAAACTAAAAACATTACAGTCAAACAAGAAATGGTGTAACAAAACATTTATTTTCTGTAGGAAACGCACGTAACTGTGTAGGGGGCAGGGTTAATTTAATGAAATTACATTTCCTATTTTTCATACATCGCTATAAAATGCGGCCCTTCACTTGGTTTCAAAAGCTCAATGTGGCCCTCAAGCAAAAATAACTGCCCACATCTGCCATAGGGGAACCATTTTTAGTTCCACAAAGACCCTTTTACCAATAGGTTCTTTAAAAATAATTGTTTGTTGCCACCCTAACCTTGTGCTTTAGGCTACCAGGAACCTTTAGTACTTGAAAAAAACAAAATGCTTGAAGTACCGTACATAAATAGGTTCTTCAATTGGTGATGGCTATTTGAAGAACCATAGAGTCCTTTGAATAACCATTAAATAACCTTTTTTTGCATGTGGGTTTGGTTTATGTTAATAGAATTTTGGAGACATAATGTAGGCTAATTAAATGTAGGGTAGACTGTACAGTTGAGACATGTGTACAGTTGAGACACCTTAAATCACTTGCTCATGCAGCAAGTACAAGTTGAGATTTTAGCTGTGCACATTCGTATTAGTGTCCTCTTTGATCGTGGGAAATTTGAATAACGGACGCATCTCCGATCCAAAGATATCGGCATACGTTTTTTTTCGAAGGTACACAGTAAAAACGTCAGTGTTAAATTAACACTCTCAGTGTTTATATAGGTCCAAATGAAGAGTGGAAGAGGGCTGAAATGCAGTGGAAATGTTTTTTTTTCAGGATACAGATGCAATTCATCTTATCACTCTTCATGACATTTTGGAGTATTTGCAAATTGCCGTCATCAACACTGAGGCAGCAGACTGTGAAAATCTGTATTTGTGTGTTCTCAACTTTTGACCATGATTGTACATTTATCAACAGCATTCCTATAGACCATTTCCCACATTCTTGCCCGGTTGCTATGCAAGCTGAACTCTGAATGTGAGTTCTGTAAACACATACTTGATATTACGGTTACAATGGTACAATTACAAGTTACACACCAACGTCAACTAATTTGTGTACTCCTTTGTAAGCCAAGTTTTAATGCAGGTTAATAATTTCCACCAGTTTCAACTATTTGGTATTTTCTGCAATGGTAAATGTGTACAAACATTTTATTTGCATAAGGAAATTGCACAGTTTTCTATTCCTGGCATTGTACTGTAAAGAAAAGCTGGTAAAGTTGGCAGAGTGTAAGCCATTGTTTGCTAGTAAATCAAATTTATTTTATAAAGCTGTTTTTACCTTCGCAGTTGTCACAAAGTGCTTTGACAGATGAAGTAAAGTTGCTAGATTAACAACATATTGAACTCTGAACCACCAAGTCGTATCTTCTATGCTAGCTAACGTTACTCATACACATTGCTAATAATGTGAAGCAAAGTAAATACATTGTTAAACTATTGATTAATTATTATAACAGATTGAGATTATTAGAAATCAAACAGGAAGCTAAGCTGCCAATGTAAGATGTTCCTTAATATTCTAGAACACTTTTTTAGTAAGGCCCATACAGTGGCTAGGCAGACTTACATTTAGATGTAAAAAAAATAATTTTAGAGAGACAAAATAATAAATGCTACCTCACTTGCAATGTATACTTTCCCATCATTAGTGTAGGAATACAGTACCAAAAAAATAAATAATTGTCACTGTACTTAGGGATGTTTTCTTCTCCTTCCCTCCAGACTCCTTGAAGTTCTTTCTGGCTGTCTGTAAAGCTGAGGTCCCTGAGCAGCAGCACTACGAGCCTGAGCCCCGTCTGGGGAATGTGCTTCAAGAGCTTTTTGAACCCAAAGCCTCAATATTCACTCGTCACTGTATGAAAAGTGAATGTAAACAGGAGGAATAACTTGGCAAAGCAATACTAGCTGAATACCCAACTCTCAGCCGACTAACAATATCTAAACAACAGTCATTTCATGGGATTTTAGATGATCATGTAACAGTTTCTGCTGCTGTGGAGATATTTGGAGCAGTTGAGAAAACAGTAGCGAAGTACGAGGAGGCGAACAGTCGGTTACGGACACTGCTTCGTATTTCACCAGAGATTACATCAAGTCAACTAGGTTTGTATGGAAAACTTTGGATAATTTCCTATAGATCCCTACAAAAAGTTAACTGTGCCATCAAATCTTTCACTGGTTTCTAAAAGGACCACTCCAGATCCCTAAACAGCTCAAAATCATCGTGCCGTTCATGTTTCCGATACGACAGTCAGTAAAAACACCTTCTCAGCTTGTTCGGTAAATTCCAACTCAGCCACTCTAAAGCTGGATTCACACCAGATCAGGCAAAAAATCCCCATACAGCATTGTAATGCAGACACACTTGTACACCGCAATCAACATCGTAATCAATCTTCCGCATCTACGAGATGGTGGGCAACATTGCATACAACTGTCCACCACCAGCAAGGTGACTGGCATGAGCAGTTTTCAGTTTAGTATTCATTTACGATACGAAAACTATCTACTGAGCTGTCAAAGCTTGTCGTGCAATCTCACACACCCATAGATGAAAGCGACATATTAGCTCTTTCTCTGAGGTAAATCAACTTCCGGTTCTGGGACCGTACGGCAAAGTACCGCACAAGTTGGATTATTTCAACTCTTGCGACACACCCGCCGCACCGCATCCACATTTTGCCAGTTCCGGTAGATTTGCCGCAGCGGTGCGCATTGCTTCCCATTGAAATGAATGGACTTCCGCCGCAATGCAATCAGTTTGCCGGCTCTGGTGTGAATCGGTCTTAAGTGTTCGGAATTTCGCACAGTTATGTAAATGCAACATTTTAGAAAGTACAGCTACAGGCGTTCCATTGATTTCCTGATATTTATTTCTCTAGTAGTATCCTCCAGTCAACTAGATTAAAAAATTGACTCAATTTAAAATGACTTAAAACAGTTTATAGTTTCTAAAATGTTGCGTTGAAGTTGACATTACTGTGTGAAATGACACACGGTGGCCGACTTGGGAACAACCGTACGCACTGAAAAGGTGTATTTTGTGACTGTCATGTCGGAAACATGACTGGCACAACGATTTTGAGGTGTTTAGGGGTCTGGAGTGATCCTTTGAGAAAAACATTTGTATTATTATAATTGCAGAGTTGTTTATATTATTATTAACACCTCCCTCCAGATGCACTGCGGTTCCTTCTGGCATTCTCTGAGAATGTGGCTTCCTCGGATCAGCAGTGCTGTGAGCAGGAGGGGAGCCCGTTTGGGAAACAAGAACCCAGCGATTAAAAAGGAACAAGAGGAAAAGCAGCTGACTTCCCAGGGGGCCGGCACATATTGGTACGGAGACTCTACCTGCTCTCAGTAAAATTAAATATCATTTCAAATGTATTCAGACATTGTGATATAATTTTCATTTCATATAGCTGTCAGCTACAGGGTTTCAAGCTTACCTTTTCTGACATCTCTGCCAAAAACGAGGCAAATTCTAACTTGTGTGCTTCCTGTGCACGTGTGTAATAGACAGAACTATTGGCAACCCCACATACCATTCAAGCTCTGTCCCAGGTCTTGTTAAAAACACTCCAGACCCCTAAACGGCTCAAAATGTGCCAGTCATGTTTCCGACACAACAGTATCTAAATACACCTCAGTGCGTTTGGTAATTCCCCACTCGGCCACCGTAAGTTTACCTAAAACCTGCAATGACTTCACTGCAGCATTTTTGAAAATACATCTAGATTCAGGGGATGCATTTGGTTGACTTGCTGATATTTATTTGTCCCGTTTTATTCTCCTATTGACTTGATTCAAAAAGATTGACTAGCTTCAAAACTACAGTGCATCTGGAAAGTATTCACAGCGCTTAACTTTTTCCACATTTTGTTATATTACACCCTTATTTCAAAATGGATTAAATTAATTATTTCCCTCAAAATAGTACAAACAATATCCCATAATTACAAAGTGAAAGAAGTGTGTTTGAAATATTAGCAAATTTATTAAAAATAAAAAACAAAAAGGCACATGTACACAAGTACTCACAGCCTCTGCTCAATACATTGTTGAAGCACCTTTGGCAGCAGATACAGCCTCAAGTCTTTTTGAGTATGATGCTACAAGCTTGGCACACCTACTTTTGGGCTGTTTCTCCCATTCTTCTTTGCAAGACCACTGAAGCTCCATCAGGTTGGATGGGGAGTGTCGGTGCACAGCCATTTTCCGATCTCTCCAGAGACGTTCAATCGGGTTCAAGTCTGGGCTCTGGCCGGGCCACTCAAGGACATTCACAAGAGTTGTCCTGTAGCCACTCCTTTGTTATTTTGGCTGTGTGCTTAGGGTTGTTGTCCTTCACCCCAGTTTGAGGTCCAGAGTGCTCTGGAGCAGGTTTTCAGCTAGTATAACTCTGTACATTGCTGCGTTCATCTTCCCCTTGATCCTGACTAGTCTCCCCGTTCCTGCCGCTGAAAAACATGCCCACAGCATGATGCTGCCAACACCATGCTTCACTGTAGCGATGGTATTGGCCAGGTGATGAGCGGTGCCTGGTTTCCTCTAGACATGATGCTTGCCATTCAAGGCATAGAGTTTAGTCTTTGTTTCATTAGATCAGAGAATTTTGTTTCTCATGGTCTGAGAGTCCTCCAGGTACCTTTTGGTAAACTCCAGTTGGGCTTTCGTGTGCCTTTTACTGAGGAGTGGCTTCCGTCCGGCCATTCTACCATACAGGCCTGACTGGTGGAGTGCTGCAGAGATGGTTGTTCTTCTGGAAGGATCTCCTCTTTACACAGAGAAATGCTGGAGCTCTGTCAGAGTGACCATCAGGTTCTTGGTCACCTCCCTGACTAAGGCCCTTCTCCCACAATTGCTCAGTTTGGCTGGTCAGCAAGCTCTAGGAAGAGTCCTGGTGGTTCCAAACTTATTTCATTTACGGATGATTGAGGCCACTGTGCTCATTGGGACCTTCAATGCTGCAGATATTGTTCTGTACCCTTCCCCAGATCTGTGCCTCGATACAATCCTGTCTCTGAGGTCTACAGACAATTCCTTGAAGTTCATGGCTTGGTTTGTGCTCTGACATGCACTGTTAACTGTGGGACCTTATATAGACAGGTTTGTGCCTTTCCAAATCATGTACAATCAACTGAATTTAACACAGGTGGACTCTAATCAGGTTGTGGAAACATCTCAAGGATGAAGAGTGGAAAAAGGCTGTGCATACTTATGTACATGTGCTTTTTTCTTTTTAATAAATTTGCTATAATTTTAAACACACTTCTTTCACATTGTCATTATGGGGTATTGTTAGTGGAATTTGGAGGGAAATAATGAATTTAATCAGTTTCAGAATAAGCGTGTAACAACAAAATCTGGAAAATATTAGGTGCTGTGAACACTTTCCAGATGCACTGTAACATGTAGTATTTTCGAAAATATTGCAGTGACGTAACCGCAGGTTTTTGGAGAACTTACTTTCGTTAACATGACCCACACAATGATTTTGAGCTGTTCAGGGGCCTGGAATGTAGTACCCTCAGACAAATGGCACGTTATGATGCTGCCTTATCTAGCAATGAGGAACATGTCTCAGCTACTTTGCAGCCATATTTATTTGAAACCGAATATACAGATGAAGAAAATTAAGCAACTACTCTGCTTGCACATGCATGTGGAGAAGCCCACGAGCTGATCATTTCCTGGTTTTCATCAGCGACTTTAGAATAAGTCACCTTGAAACCCCCGCCACTGACATTTATCACATGAAATGTACAGTATATGTCATTTACCACATAAAATAGGGGAACCAATTTTGTGTTTTTGCTGTTATTGAACATTAATTTTCAATGCAGGTAATCATTATTTAAGCATTCAGTCTGGCGCATCAGTGGGGACAGCAATATAACACTATGACGTTGTACTCAAGCTAGATATTTACTGTTGTTGCACATTCTAATAGCCCATTCTGATGGCGCTCCAACAGGTACCTGCCCCCAGAGTGTTTTGTGGTAAGGAAAGAGCCCCCAAAGATCTCCAACAAGGTTGACGTCTGGTCCGTGGGAGTCATCTTCTACCAGAGCCTCTACGGGCAAAAGGTAGACAGACACTAAAACTACGTGTCAATCACTGTCTGAAATGAAATTCAGGAACCAACAAATGATGTCTGGTGTAGAGATTACTGAGTCATTTATATTTCATTGTGTCCACTAGTCCTTGCTTTGCCCCCTTCTTTTATTAAAGCAAATATGACCTTAAACATGTACAATGTATATTTGTGGAAAACTACAAAAAATACCAAAACAGTTTTCGCACTAGTAAACGTTAGGATCTAGCATATTGGATCCAGGTTTGAAAACAAATTAACAACTTAAATAATACAAAAGAAGACAACATTAGGATAGCAAAATGACATTTCACAGTATCTAACTATAAACAAATTCATATTATGGACAATAAATTATTTGTATTTGCTGAAATTTGCTATATTGTCCCTGTATACAAATCTGTGTATGATAAAGTGGTGCCGCTTGTACCGCGTGACCAATCAGTGCATTTAGTTCCCAAGAAATGGTCTATTACCGACGCTGGGTGACGCTAAACCGCTTTAAAAAGAACACAACGCTCCTAATGGCTTTGTCATTTTACCATTGATGCGTGAGTTTGCCGTTCTAATCCCTCCTACAGTGGGGATATCAGTTTTTTGAAACAGAGACTGCCTGCCATTAAACAAATTTAATTGTATTATTATACAGTAGAATGGATTTCCTAATTTAAATAAAGCCTTGCATCTCCAATCTCTTCATCTAAACTGTATTTAAACTGCCTACAACAGCGTGTTTCTTTATCTTTAAAACAGCTACATTTTGAAGTTAAATGTATTATTTCTAGTGCTTTAGTCATTAAACTATTGTCCTACAATATAAATGTCTCATCTAAACTGCCTATCTGCCTATGCCAAATCTATAATATTTACTACTTCTACTGTTGTACATTTTCCAGATCACTGCTCAGTACATAGCGTTTTATTATTATTATTACTATTGTCATTATTATTTTAAAAATTATTTATATTGTTGTAATTATAATTATACATATATGAAGATCTATGAAATTCAGGCTTCAAATTAATGGAAAGTTACATAGTGCATCTTTAAGTCTTGGAGCTGTTTGGCTTTCAAAGAACTTCTGCCTCATTTGGCCCAATCTCACTTACCATATTTCTGTTCAGTAAACGTCAGTTGTAATGTCCTTCCCTTCCAGCCATTTGGACACAACCAGTCGCAGCAGGACATCCTACAAGAGAACACCATCCTGAAAGCCAAAGAGGTGCAGTTTCCCCCCAAACCTGAAGTCACTCCGGAAGCCAAGGTACACACACACACTTGTGGGAACATGAAACCTAATCAAGAAATCCATGCTCGCTGTTAGCTAAAGCTAGTAACCTAAATTGTATGTCAAACTCAACGTAGTCATAACACCTAATCATGAATATCCAAATATCAACGTGACCATGATTCTAATAACTCTATGGAAACAAAGGGTGTGTTTGTAAATGTATTGGTTTTTCTTTCCCCCAGTCATTTTTATGCTTCATTTGTCAGAAAAGTGTGGATAGAAAGCAAGTTTTAGCTGAGATAGCAGTGTCTATGTGCCAGTGGTAGCAGCTCAGTCAGCTGGAATCATTGAGGCTGCTCCCCAATAAGATTTTGATGGAACCATCTATTACCCGTTGACCTTTTTACAATTCTTTATTCAAATGAAATGGAGTTTTCACATTACCAACTGCCATTCTGTTTACTCCTTACACTCCTTTACCATGCTGAATATTTTTTTGAATCACCTCCTGTCTATTTAACTGTCTCCGTCTCCTCCCCCAGGCCTTCATCCGCCGCTGCCTGGCCTACCGCAAGGAGGAGCGTATCGACGTGCGGCAGCTGGCCCAAGATCCCTTCCTCATGCCCCACATCCGCAAGGCCCTGACTACTGGAACGGGAGGAACGGCTCCGGCCACGGGCTCAACACCCTCCACCTCCAGCGCCTACAACAACAGTGCCTCAAACTAAGGGACAGTTCAGGGGTCACGCTACTCAAACACCCCCCTTTCTGGATAGATGGATAAGAGGAGTAGATGGAGGGGGTGGTAACAGTAACATCTGAAGTGGCCTCCCTATTACCTTCTCTTCTTGCTACAAAAAGGTCCCAAATGCCCTAGCCACCTGACTACAATGCACTTCTGCCAAAAGGAAAGGAAAATCCATGTTTATCCAGTGGGTTGCACCAAATGGAAAAATGGCCTGACGTTTTGAGGGAAAACCCAAACCTGTTTTATCCTATTTGGATTCACTACTATTTTTCTCAGTAATAGCATTACTGAATTGTGTGGGGGTGCCTAAATCTAAAGACTGAAGTTAAAGGCTAATGAAACGGTTACATTTTTAACAGCTGTGGGGAGCTAAGGCAGACCTTTGGCAAGTTAGATTTGATCCATTTAAATGGGATTTTCGATATTTTGTTGGACTTTCTTAAGTAGGATGTTTCAGCCTATATTATTTTTTTATGAGGCTTTTCCGAAAAAGTTTTTCATTATTATTATCAGACCGGGTACGTGTATACATGTGAGAGGAGACACCTAACAGGCTTCCATATACACAATTAAACAGACTTTTGGTATGACTTTATTGTTGATTGGTTTGTGAGAATCCTTTAACATTTTAAGAAGCATCCCAAAATATTAATTATTATTTATTGCAAATTGTGCAGTGTCACAATTGAAAGTCCATAATACTTAAATATTTGCAGTTATAACAACCTTCAAAAATATTCACAACACACGTCTCATATTACTGAATGACAAGTTGTACATTGACATTCAAGAGTGAAATTGACCCATTGTTTTTGTCAGGTCTGCTCCAGGATGGTCAGGTTTTTTGGAGGATGCTTTTTAGCGTCATTATAAAATTCTTCCACGGAATCTTAATGGGGTTGAGATCAGGTCTCTGACTGGGTCACTGAAGGACAAAGAACCTTTTGCTCTGGAGACACTTCGATATTCCTTTGGCCTCGGAATGATTTGATCTGTGTGGATTGGAGACTTCCACAGTACACATGAGAACTGGAACAAATTACGGTGAAGTGTCTTGCTCCAGGGCAACATTTTTGACCCACCAGCAATTTACTAATTACAACTGACACCCTAAGTATTGAGCTACCTTACAACCCATGTTTTGAACTTAGAACAACATGTCAGTATACTGTTTTAAATTCAGTAATAAGAATCCGTGCCTAAACCGAGACTTGTTATAGGCCAGAGAAAGTCATTTTTATATTTTTACAAATATAGATGAAAATATCTTAAAATTAAATATGTCAATCTTTCACTAATCCAAGAGTTATTGTTTCATAACAACTTTAGTGCTGGAATATAGAGCCAATATAATTTAAAGGTGTCACTGTCTAAATCATTTGGAAGTTCACTGTATGGCTAAGTTTATTTTGGAGCTTGTGAAAGGTATTTTAGAAATCCGATCAGAACAATGTGACATGTCTGCCCTGTTGATAAGCAACATTTCTGATGTCCTTTAGACCAAAGGTGTCAAACCGGTTCCACGGAGGGCCAAGTACAATGCTGCCCAACCCTGTTCCTGGAGATGTACTGTAGGTTCTCTTCAAACCTAATTTAGGACAACTGTTTCTAATAACTACCTGGATGGAAAGCTAAATCACTTTAGTCACAACTGGGTTAAAGAGAAGTTAAACTGGGCAGAAGATCTCCAATAACAGGGTTGGGCAGCCTAGTGTACTGTATGCTGTTTTTTGTCTCTCCCTTCAATTAGTTACCAGTTAAGACCTATACTGCCAGGTAAGGGGAGATCCTAACCAATTAGTGACTTAGTCAGTCAGGTACAATATAATTGCAAAAACTTTCATACACTAAGCTCTCATTGAAACTGGTTTAACACCAGTGCATTACACCTGTTGCTCTCAGCCAATAAGCAGTTGGCACAATCTTACAGTAAATGTAAATCAAAATATACATCCTGTTCGCTGCCCCACACTTTACCAAACCACTGAAAGCTTTACTGTTTACTACTTGGACAGAAATCAATCTCTCAGATCAATTCTGTTATTGAACACTCCAATAACAGACCTTAATCTGCCTGGCAGTGGAATATGGCTGTCGAATGCAGGAGTGGTGACGTGAGGCGTCAGTCAATGTTCGCTCAGCTCCAATACATCTTGTGCTCGTCTTGGTCTTATACAATTTAAGATTGTACATTGGGTTCACTTTCACTTTTCCAATAAATTATGTTCTCAAAAATAACCAAATATATAAATAATGTGTGCAATAAATGTCATGTCTTCAATGTAATCTTTTCAGTTCTGTATTTTTTCCAATGTTACAGTATGTAGCAGGGCTATTCAAAACTTTCTCTACGAGGGCCAGATCCTGCTGGTTTTCTGTTCTACCCTGGTACACCCACCTGATGAACAAAGTCTAAATGAATCCCAGGTTAGAAAGTTGCAATGATATGAAAGAGTGGAACTGGCTTCGAGGGCCACAGTTGAATAGGCCTGGTATATAACATATCTACTGATACGTTTTCAGACAATTACCCCGTCATGTGGATCTTATGCAACTCCTGTGTAGGTCAGGTGCGTCTAACACGAAAAATATTTTAAACAAGAGCTTTGGCATTTCAATTATGACTAAAGAATCATGCTCTAATTCCACTTCATTAGGTACTCCTTGCTAGTACTGTGTTGAACACCATTTTGCCTTTAGAACTGCCCTAATTCTTTGTGGCATAAATTCAACAAGGTGCTGGAAACATTCCTCACAGAGTTTGGTCCATATTGAGATTACTGCATCACACAGTTGCTGCAGATTTGTCAGCTGCACATCTATGATGCATGGCTCTTCTGTTCCACCATATCCCAAATGTGCTTGATTGGATTGAGATCTGGAGACTGTCGAGGCCATTTGAGTAGTGAACTCATTGTCATGTTCAATTAACCAGTTTGAGATGTGAGCTTTGTGACATGGCGTGTTATCCTGCTGGAAGTAGCCATTAGAAGATCGGTACACTTTCTGTGGTCATAACTGGATGGACATGGTCAGCAACAATATTCAGGTAAGTGAACATTTTAAACTTGTTTTTTTGTTCTTAGCTGACAGGAGTGGACCCGGTGTGCTCTTCTGCTGCTGTTGCCCATCTGCTTCGAGTTTCTACATTTTGTTCATTCAAAGATGCTATTCTGCATGCCGTGGTTTTAACGAGTGCTTCTTTTACACTCGTGGATACCAAAATTTTACCAGCCACTTAGATTTTTTACCAGCCACTTTTTCCCAAATTCAAATACATAAAAGAAAACACACTAGCATATTTTATATTGCTTCAACACATTAAATTCACTATGAATACATGTGTTATTAATATTGGCCAATTACTAAAGAGACATTTAGTTAAGACAAGTCTGAGATTGATAATTTTTAGATGATTGACAAATTGTGCTAATCAGTTTGCTAATTGTATGTCCTACTACCATATTTTAGTCAGCTACTTTTAAATCACTCATGCAACAGTAGGCAGTATCAACTTTGAGAGGTGTAAAACTTAAGCACAGGGGCATTCTTCCTGGTGCAATTTAGGGTGAAGTGCCTTGCCCAAAGACAACAACATTTGGCACAGCAGGGAATCTAACCAGCAACCTTCTGACTACTAGTCCGACTCCCTAACCACTGAGCCATCTGACCCCCAATAATCACCCATCAAAGTTGCAAGTGCTTCTTCAATAATGAAACGAAACATCTTACAACATTAAATATAATAAGAAACCAT
>JACXGM010023249.1:0-16306 GCA_016801145.1 Umbra pygmaea
GTGTGTGTGTGTGTGTGTGTGTGTGTGTGTGTGTGTGTGTGTGTGTGTGTGTGTGTGTGTGTGTGTGTGTGTGTGTGTGTGTGTGTGTGTGTGTGTGTGTGTGTGTGTGTGTGTGTGTGTGTGTGTGTGTGTATCTTGATGTCACTATGTGAGAAGACAATGGCGTGACATTGCTATTGAAGATGAAGCTGCTTTTGCACAGAAGGCCTCATCTAAAGCATCAAAGGGTAGCTTGCTGCATACTAATAATATTAATACAAAGCATCACCTGGCATATAGCATACCTTTCTGTAGCATAAGCACACGTAAAGCCAAACGCGAAAAACGCTCACTCACGTCAGCGAACGCACACACCTGTCCTACTTTACTTGTGAAGAGCTTTCCCAAAACAAGTGAAACTAGCCTAAAAAGCCTGACTAAATGCCTGATATACTACATCTACGGTACTTGTGAGAATTCCTAAACACCTGGTCAGGTGTGCACGCTAACTTGTTCACACACTGAAACATTCTCTTTCAAAGACGAAACATCCATCACCGTGGGCTCCCTCCCAGTATTACCTCTAAAGATAGTTTGATAGTAAACACGTGTAGCATAAACGCTTGTTTTCAAGACACAAACCAACTCTTTTTGTTTTTTAACGGTGTGATTGCATTTCAAACTGCGTTTGAGTCCACCTGGTAGTGTACAGTCGTGTTCAAAGGGTTTGAGAATGGCAAAAAATACAAATGTTCACACATTCTACTGCCTCAGTGTTGGTGATGGCCATATGCATATACTCCAGAATGTCATGAAGAGTGTCGTGAAAAGTCCCTCTTAGCCATGAGAATTAACCTAATCTGGAAAAACATTTCCACTCCATTTTCAGCCCTGCCACAAAAGTTACCTGCAAGGAAACACGTGCCATCATCATTGCTTTGCACAAAAAGGGCTTCACAGGCAAGGATATTGCTGCTAGTAAGGTTGAACCTAAATCAACCATTTATCAGATCATCAAGAACTTCAGGGGGAGAGGTTCAATTGTTGTGAAGGCACCAGAGTGCCCAAGAAAGTTTAGCAAGCGCTATGACGTCTCCTAAATTTTATACAACTGGGATCGGGGCACCACCAGTGCTGAACTTGCTCAGGAATGGTAGCAAGCAGGTGTGAGTGCATCTGCACAGACAGTGAGTTGAAGACTTTAGGAGGAAGGCTTGGTATCAAGAAGGGCAGCAAAGAAGCAATTTTTCCAGGAAAAACACCAGGGACATGACTGATATTCTGCAAAAGGTACAGGGATTGGACTGCTGAGGACTGGGGTAAAGTCATTTTCCCAGATGAATCCCCTTTCTGATTGTTTGGGCCATTTGGAAAACACCTTGTCCGGAGAAGACAATGTGAGTACTACCATTAGTCCTGTGTAATGCCAACAGTAAAGTGGCCTGAGACCATTCATGTGTGGGGTTGCTTCTCAGCCAAGGGAGTGGACTCACTCACAATTTTGTCTAAGAACACTAAAGAATGGTACCAACACATCCTCTGAGAGCAAATTCTCTCAACCATTCAAGAACAGTTTGGTGATGATGTCTTTTCCAGCATGATGGAGCACATTGCCATAAGGCCAACGTGATAACCAAGTGGCTCGGGGGAACCAAAACATCAACATTTTGGCCAGGAAACTCCCCAGACCTTAATCCCATTGAGAACTTGTGGTCGATCCTCAAGAGGCAGGAGGACAGACAAGAACACACATATTCTGACAAACTCCAAGCATTGATCATGCAAGAATACGCTGCCATCATTTAGGATGTGGCCTAGAAGTTAATTGACAGCATGCCAGGGCGAATTGCAGAGATCTTGATAAAGAAGGGTCAACACTGCAAATATTGATGCTTTGCATAAACTTAATGTAATTATCAATAAAAGCCTTTGACACTTACGGAATGGTTGTAATTATACTTCAGTATACCATAGTAACAACTCACAAATAGATCTAAGAACACTGAAGCAGCAAACTTTGTGGAGATCAATACTTGTCTCATTTCTAGAACTTTTGACCACGACTGTATGTCCACCAAAGAGGTAAATAGCGCTGTTTCAGAAGCTTCTAGGAAGTGTCCCTCCTGTTTTTGTGTTTTTTGGCTGTATTAAGTCTGCCTGGCACAAGTTTGACTTTTTGGCCTCTAGAAAGGTCATACTTTAACCTATAGTGAAGTGCCTTATAGTGTTGGATTCCGAAGACCCTTGGCTTTTATCTATTATGTCATATATATCCCAAAACATTTGTGAATGCATGTACTCCATGATGAATAAGTCTTCCGCTGAACCAGTGTGAGCAAAGTTTTTATTTTGTCGTTTTTACCTCCTACACCTTTTCTGTAAAGTTTTTTTTAAAGACTATCTAAAAGAACGACCAACTTTGAGGTGCGATATCTCCGGCTCTGATGAACCCACATAGAATATCCAGCACTTATCCAGCACTCATTAGTTGCAAAATCTTCTCTTTTCAATGGTACCAAGCTTTAGTTGCTGGCATGATAATCGCATTTGATGCTCTAGAGGGTCAGGTCGACCCAGTAGTGTTAACAAAAGTTTGAGTTTTGACTGTTGTTTATATCTGGCTTGCAGGTCATCTACAGTAAAAGTGAGTTTGATTTGAACAAATCACAAAAATCTGAACAAAGTATATCTACTGATGGCGATTTTGAAATTCTTGAGTTTCTCTCAAAAGAACAAGAGCAGACACATGGGGAAGAAATTGTTTGTCAAAGCATTGATCAGAACATTGTTCAAATGGGTAACATTTTATATTTTCTTCCTGTATTATGGCTACATTGTAACATTAGGATATGCTCCATGAAATATTTATTTAACATCCACCACATAGATCAATTATTAGGCAGCTCTTTATTACAGAGTTATAGTATTTATAGGTTCTGAAAGCATAAAGAACCAGACAGAATGCAAAATCCCTTGTTTATTTATACATTACATTTAAGACACAAATATTAGCCTAAAAATAAGTAATTGTTAGCCTACAGAAGGTTGAACTTTTACATTGTAACTCGTCAGGATGGTCGAAGACCGACAGCTGAACTTCCGTGTCAGGAAAACGAACTCCACAGTTCTGAGGAAGAGCTACTGTACTGTTGTTCCCCTAGCTTGCGTTGAGTTACATCTTTGCGGCGCCTCAAATCTGCGCAGGGGAGGTCTGCGTATTTTGCTCCGACTGCGTATACCACGTCACACCCTCAATCCACTACCCAGTAAAAGATCCACTGCAGTGGATACTCATGAAAAGCAAGGTCAGCATCAGAGGTCAAGCAAACAAAGGATAAATCTGCTCCCATTGAAGCCCAGCAATAGAAGGTGTTAAGTGTTAACCCAAACTGACCAAGGTGAAGCCAGAGTGACCAATTATCCCTTTCATCTGTCTCTGTACTCGTCTTTATTAGTGTCAAGGTCAATTTACTGCCCATGTTGGCCTGCTGATTGTATCCTATCTGACATGGACCTGTGATTTATCCTTACCCAGTAGTTGTGTTTTAAACATATGTCAGATTATATAATATCATGATTTTTTGTTGTATTTGTTTCTAGTGAGGATAGTATGAGCCTGGTGGCTGGGAAATGGGATAGTGTATGTACAGTTCATCAGTTGTTAGGATCAACTTCTCAATGTTGGACCTCTATTTGCTCACAGTCTGGTCATAGCTCATTTGTTAACCAACACCTATATCTGGTCTTATTGTCACCAAGTCTTTAAATTTATTTATCTATTGTTTTACATTGCATGAAAGTGTGTTTTTTACCTTTCATTTTCTAAACATTTCTGCATTCATGATTCACGAAAAGGCCATCACATTCCGATGGAATGAATTGCTCCTTGTTCATTAACAAACCGTATAGTCACAGCTGGACAGTCCTCCATTGTAATATTTAATTCCCAAAGGGAACCAGTACGACTGTAAGTTATAAATCATTATCTTAGTTCAAAATGCCTTTTTTGTAATGTAGGCGACATGAATATGACATTATCACTCAGGAAATAACACCTACCTTCAGCGGCTTGCTGTTTGTTCAGGTTACGGGGCTGAAAACGACATCCAATACAATTTAAAGTTTTGTCTTTATATGGTGATAACGCAGTTCGAACGACGGTGTTTAAAAACTAGGCTGGAGTCATAGAAATGGAGTACCTAACAGATAAACACAGAAAATGAAGGCTCCAGCGTAATATGGATGAGCAGATCGCAATAGGCAATCTAAATGACGGACGTGACTTATAAATTGGACCAATCAACTTAGACCTAGGAAATGGGAAAGACCCTGCTCTGAAGTAGGAGCTGAAAGAGTTATAGAAACTGCGGTTCGAGGAACTAAATAAGCCCCAAATTTCTCCTGTCGGAACACAAGAATAAAAGGATTATAGGAACGTTATGTTCTAGGAACTCCAAAAATCCCTCTGGTCGGAAAGCGGCTATTGATCACATGAATAGGTTTCACTTTTTTGTTTCATGAAAAGTGCTCATCTCGGTCGAACGCCTAGATTTAGGTGGCGGGTGGCTGCTCTCCTGACCTTTTGACCTTTGTGTGTGCAGGTATTGAGTGCCCACGGGGCTCCAGGAACGTTCCGGGCAGCCCGCAGCCAGCTGAGCCTTTCAGTGACGAGGCCATGGCCTTCACCAAGGACCTGGTGCTACAAAGAGAGGTAGGGGTAACTGGCATGTTTGACAATTCATCTTCTGAGCTGTGCTTCCTTGTTTCCTGTTCACTTATCCCATGTCTTATTAGCTCTTGTAGGACTGATGTAAACTGAGAGCTAGCCTAGTCTTCCTCATCCATTTACTTCATGTCCATCTGACCATACATCCTTTTCTGAGAACATGTGGTGAGAAGATGTCCAGTCCACAGCGTAAACAAATCCATAAAAGCTTAGTAGAAGGTCACAATAGACCGAGACAGCGAAGTACAGCCGATTATTCAGCCACGCCTACACAACGCTGTTATACAGCAGTCTCTGAGACCCAGCTCTGGCCTGGTCCTCCGTTAATAGTCAAGGTCAGTTTTGTATCTCAGCATTAACAAATGATGGCTGGGATTTAGCTTTGGTAATCTGTTCTTGGATCAGAACTTTGCCACTATTCCGACTCCCACAGCCTGTTTTTATTCCCATGTTAAACAAAATCCTGTATTAACCAGTTCTCTCTATAACTCAACGGGACCTACGTCTGTGACTATCCAATTTCCCTGGATGTTTCCCTCAGGGCAGGTCCTATGCTCCTTTGGGGTACCTTAATGTCATGGAAACTGACGTTTATGACAGACATTTCAGCTGACGTTGAGCTAAAAGCTTTGCATGTTTGGAATGAGCTTAGCTCACCAGACTGCCGTTCTGTATTCCTAGCTGGTAAAGCTCTAAAAGTGAAATGGCGGTTAGCAGAGGACTGACTGCATCAGATATGGAGATCCCCCTCTATTTTGTTCCATAATGAAGCTGATTATTCCACATGGAGGTGTGAAAATTCTTACTAGCTTGCTTTGTAATGCATGAGTGAAAGACTCATCGCTTTCAGGTCAGCAAAACAAAAAATAACTAATTTTAAATGGAGGTGGCTCCAGCAATAGCGTCACCTCTTCAACCAAATCTCCAGAGACTTTTGCTCCAGCTATGTGCACGCACATGCGTGGATCAACGGTGAAGCTTGTGGCTGCCTTATCTTTCCCTCCACTTAAGCCAACGTCAGCGCTTCTCCTCATGTCCGTGTGCTTTAGCAGGCCGGGGAGAGGCACCTAGAGGGACAGCGGCAGCGACCTATCTCCTTCAGCTACCGGCGGTGGCTTACAAACCCACACGGCTCAGGATAATTTACAGAGAGAGAGGGAAGGGAGAAATAAGTTAAGTGTAATGAGGAACGATGTCAGTAACCTCCATGTCAAACATCAAAACGAATCTCCAGATTATAATCTTTTACGCGCTACTCTCGCTATTCTTTAAAAAGTGGTACTCCATTAGAATCGTTAGAGTCCAGGTTTACCCATTTTAGGATTTTTCCTAATTTTTTTTGTCATGATTTGAGGCTTCTTCAATTTTTCATTAGCTTTTTGTGCTGAATGGGTTTTACTTTTTTAGAGGGAATTCTCCATGGGCATTTCCAACTTCAAGGCCTTGTTGTTGGCCCAACTGACGGCATATCAAACATTTTCTCTCTGTCTCTCCTTTCTCTCTGCCTCTATCCCCCCCCCTCTCTCTTACACTCACTCTCTTACTTACTCACTCTCTCTGCTATCTCATGCTTCCAGTAATTCTGTGTTAGTGCAGGCTTGACGGCTCACATGTTGTCATGTCATCACATCCTTTAATGTTCTTGCTCTGTCTCTCTAGTGCAGGCCAAACCTCCTCTTCATTTCTCCCGATGCAGACACGCATAATTAAAGTGGCGTGCGTGGAGAGGAACAGCCCTGATTTCTGCCACTCTATTTTTAAGTTTATCTTTCGCTCCCTGCGTCTTTGTGTCTTTCCCTCCCTCTCCCCAATCTGACACGCATTCTCCCAACCCCTGCATTCTTTCAAATAGCTCGGCAGTACTTCTGTGGGATTGTATTCAGATACAGACCAAATAAGTTTGTCTATTGATGTATACTCTTTATGCCTCTGAGGTGTGTCGTCTTTGTTTCCACCTATTTCACGCCATTGAGGGTTCTCTTTAGCAATGTTTGTGTATAATGGAAATGAATTGGGTTGAATGTAGAACATTACCAACGAGAAGGATTGGGACAGCTAATGTTGAGATGTAAAAAAAAAAATCAGGAAGCTAATAACAAAGGGTTCTTTACAGTAATCCAATTACAGTTTAGATTATATTTATGCAGGTAGTCACACTGCAAAGATCTTTTGTAGATGAGCCTGGTTTACAAGATGTAAAGAAAAGAGAACATCAAAGGAAAATAAAACAGACAAAATATGAAAAAACTAAACATTTGTCAACCACAAGTACCCAATCCATGTTTTGAATTACACTAGAGGCACCGACACGTCCAATTACAGAGAATGTTGGAAACTATTCCCCAAATATGTCCAGATCAGAATCGACTAGGTCCGGATCAGAATCGACTATGTCCAGATCAGAATCGACTAGGTCCAGATCAGAATCGACTAGGTCCGGATCAGAATCGACTATGTCCAGATCAGAATCGACTAGTTCCAGATCAGAATCGACTAGGTCCGGATCAGAATCGACTATGTCCAGATCAGAATCGACTAGGTCCGGATCAGAATCGACTAGGTCCGGATCAGATTCAACTAGGTTCGGATCAGAATCGACTAGGTCCGGATCAGAATCGACTAGGTCCGGATCAGAATCAACTAGGTCCGGATCAGAATCAACTAGGTCCGGATTAGAATCAACTACAAGAAATCTAAAAGCTGATTTCCCTGAGTAGAGACTAAAGGATCTTATATGGTTAACTCTTTTTTTTTCTTCATATACTATATTTTGCTTGAGTATTCCCACATTTGTTGGCATCTACCTTACTTCCTGTCATTTTTATTTTGCTCAACTTTATTAAGCATGCCAATAAATTCAGCAGTGTCAGTAAACAAGAGCCTGTTCCTCTGTTCCTCCGTATAGTGTGCTGCTACGTAAGTTTTGATAAAGCACAGTCATGAGCTCTAAAACAGTCTTCATTGATTAATCTAGAGGCGCACTGGTAGAGCATTTAATGGTTTAAGTGTAGAGGCTGCTATATTATATATTATACTGTATATTATATCCCCCTAATATAAAAGTCAAATGTGCCCTGGACAAATTATTTCTGACTATAAAATAACATGTTAATATATTTATGTGAAATACATCCAGTCTTGATTTTCAACTAATTTCCTAATGTTTATTACAATGGCCAGGCCTCCTGGGGAGGAAGAAAGCTAGAGGGGCTATACAACTCTTCCACGGCCCTGTTTTGAGCCTGCTGTTTTTTAGTTCCACCTCATTCATTTTACTCACCTGGGTTCCCAGGTCTAAATGAGTCCCAGATTAGAGGGTTGGATTGAAAAAATAGAGTGGAACTGGCCTCGAGATCCTGAGTTTGACTACGACGGCGCTAGAGCATCTACATGAAATCCCAGAGTGTTCACGCTAAAAGAGCTGTTGGCCTCGAGATTAACATTTAATCGCTACTGCAACTTGATCTGTATGAGTGTCTGCTAAATGACTAAAATGTAAATGACTTACACGAGGGCATGCATTTAGTTTGTTTGCATATCTCTGTAATCTAGGATCCAACAGTGATTTCGGTGGTGCTTGTGAGAAAAAGCATTTTGTTTTGCGTAAGGAGGACTGAATAGAGTACATCTGTTTCTCGATAGTAATTGAAAATGGATGTTCCTCTACTATAAATATATGGTACATTGGACATTAGCGGACAGAAAATGAAACACTAAGTCCCTTTTTGGACTTGAATTATGTAAAGCTTGACCACTTCCTTAATCAGTGGTGGTCCTAAAACACAGTCCAAGGTAAGACACATTATATGTAGGGGCTATATACAAGGCGACACGATTTGTTTTATTTTCCACTATTGTCATTTTCGAGACTCTTTCTTCCTGCGTGATGTACAGTAAGTACAGGGACAGCCCCTGGAGCAACGGAGTGGAAATTGCCTCAAAGGGACCACAACATTTGGTTAACTCTGGAATCGAGCTGGCGTCGTTCTGAATACAAGCTTGACCTCTTAACCACGGAGTCACCAGTCACCCTTACACAAGGATTTGGCAGTAACATACACACCCAGTGAGGATGCAAAAACTCTTCTAACATCCCATTAATATCCAAATGACACAATCACATCCAGAAGAGCTTATCAGTACATGTACTGCTGTTTATAGAATCGTAGCTAGCGAAGATAATTTAGGAATCTGTCGGTAAGACTGTCACCGCTACCATTATTGGATCTGAAGCATTTTTCCATTCCTGACGCTAATCTCCCAAAATGAGTGACATGCATTACTGGTCAAACGTTTTACAAACACAAGAACTGCATGTGTTTTGGTTGAAATTGATTCCTTCACTCGCCGAGGTGGCATTAAATTGATGTGAAATTATAGTCAAAGCATAATTTAATGTGGATGAGCTGAAGTTCATCATTAGGACACTGAATTGCTGCTAAAAATGTTGCTTTGTGGTGGTACGTATGTGAATAACTATAAATGATTTTCAACAGTGATAGGTGGCTTGAGATTATAAATATCTATTAAAAACACAAAAATACATGTAAAATAGAGGATTTAGAACATGTAGTAAGTAGGTTCTTCACATGCATTGCTTTGCAAACATTATCTCTACCCTTGGATTCCATATTTTGTAGTGTGACAACCGGGAAAGAAATAGGATTTTATTGAGAGTTTCACCTCTACCAATAACTACCAATAACCCAATAACACATTTTGATTAGGGTTTTTCGTAGACTGATTGATTAGTTCACTACTTAGTTAGGATCTCCCCACACCTGGAGATGCCCGTGGAGATGTGTGTGTGTGTGTGTGTGTGTGTGTGTGTGTGTGTGTGTGTGTGTGTGTCTAACCAAAGAGCACTCAGTCTGTTGACGAGGTGCACCCAGCTACTAAAGGGCACTCCATCTCAGTTGAAAAAACAAGTTCCGGGACTCTGCAGTCTACTTGAATGTACTGAGCTGACCATTATGTTCCCGGAACGTTCTGGGGGGATGGGTGCTACGTTTATAGGGCCCAATCGTGTGCAGGCGCCCTAAAATGTGGGAATAAATAGAGGAGGGCCCTCAGACACAGTCTATGTACAGGGCCCAGAATTCTGTGCTACGTACCTGCCTGGATGTTGCCTGGAAATGCCTTGGAAATATTGTGGAAGTATAAATTTGACAAATTTATAGCAATAATGGGATGTACATTGTGGTCAGCCATATTCACATATGCTCTGGTGTTCAGACATTGCGCTGGAGTTCAGACGTTGCGCTGGTGTTCAGACGTTGCGCTGGTGTTCAGACGTTGCGCTGGTGTTCAGACGTCATCCTCTAACCAAGAAATCATCCTGTAGCGTTCTAACTTGGTTGAGTGTACAGGCGCCAGACAAGGCCTGTTCCAAAAGCTCCCTGTTCCTCATTGATACGGTGATAAAGTCCATCTGTTTTGAGTTCTTAAATCTAATTTTGACTTTTGCAACACAAGTGTCTGGCGCTTCCCATTGATTCAATTCACGTCTGAAATATTTGGTGTGTTAGGTTACTAGGCTCTCTAATGCTCCCCTTGTGTGTATGTCTTTGTACCTTTGTGTTTGTGTGTATGTCTTTGTACCTTTGTGTTTGTGTATGCGTTTTTACCTTTGTGTTTGTGTGTGTCTTTGTACCTTTGTGTTTGTGTGTATGTCTTTGTACCTTTGTGTTTGTACCTTTGTGTGTTTGTACCTGTGTGTTTGTTTTTACCTTTGTGTTTGTACCTTTGTGTTTGTGTGTATGCGTTTTTACCTTTGTGTTTGTGTGTATGTCTTTGTGCCTTTGTGTTTGTGTGTATGTGTTTGAACCTTTGTGTTTGTGTGTATGCGTTTGTACCTTTGTGTTTGTGTGTTTGTACCTTTGTGTGTTTGTACCTTTGTGTGTTTGTACCTGTGTGTTTGTTTTTACCCTTGTGTTTGTACCTTTGTGTTTGTGTATGCGTTTTTACCTTTGTGTTTGTGTGTATGTCTTTGTACCTTTGTGTTTGTGTATGTCTTTGTCCCTTTGTGTTTGTTTTTTGTCTTTGTACCTTTGTGTTTGTGTGTATGTCTTTGTACCTTTGTGTGTTTGTACCTTTGTGTGTTTGTACCTTTGTGTGTTTGTACCTTTGTGTGTTTGTACCTGTGTGTTTGTTTTTACCTTTGTGTTTGTACCTTTGTGTTTGTACCTTTGTGTTTGTACCTTTGTGTTTGTACCTTTGTGTTTGTACCTTTGTGTTTGTACCTTTGTGTTTGTACCTTTTTGTGTTTGTTCCTTCTGTGTTTGTACTTTTGTGTTTGTGTTTGTACTTTTGTGTGGGTGTTAATGTGTGAGTGCTTTCAGAGCACACATTGTGTGTCTATATTCACTTCACATTTGAATGCAGGGCCATGTGTTTGAACTGAACACTCATCTGATTTAGATTGTGTGTGCTCTTGTGTAGCTGAACAGTAATTGAGAGACACTACTGCCTCTAAAAACACCCAGAATTCCTCCTGCGGACACAGTGTGTAGCGTTTTTAAAACATGACACATCCAGTTTGTACTAACCATTTATCGTTCAATTTATGTGGAATATTCAATCTTGAATCTGTTTCTTTTATCAGTTGTCGTTTAGCATTAACATTGTTGACACTATAATGTGGTTCGCTGAGTGACAGACTAACCTGCCTCATCCGCGGCGGCACTGAACGTCCATCCTCTTTATCAGTAGTGATGTATTGTGGTGTGTGTGTGTGTGTGTGTGTAAGAAAACAGTAGTAGTCTCCGATTAACACTGCCACCATCTACGTTGAGGTGACCTGCTGTACTCCGTCCACCCTGGTTCTATGGGGCACAAGACTGTGAGCTGAAGGATTCAGGTTTATGGAGGGGAAACGTGACCGATCAGTGTTTCATTGATCTGAATAGATTACCTATAATTAGGCAGATTAGCTCTGCTCTGTGACCTTCTATGATGCATTATGAATGGTCACGCTGGTAACCTTAACACGTGCGCACGTATGTACACTGTCTTTGAAGTGTGTATGCACTGTCCTTTTATGCTGAACGGACTGTAGCTGAATCATCGCAGTCTGTCGTACCCTTCACGTCAAGGGCGCTGCACCACGAGCCACATCGATGATGTGAATTATATATGTTCTGATGCAGGTGGATCATTCTCCTTTTTGCCTCGTCTCCTTTTCAGCCTCTAGAATTGTCTCTCTAGTTCTCAGCATCTCTATTTCTCCGTCTCTTTCAGACAAACTGTGTGTTTAATAGATTTCGTGGTCACGACTGAGTCGTACAGAGATGGAGAGGCAGCCACTTAGACGGCCCGTCGCAGGGAACGTGTACACCTGCAGCCCGTTGGTCAAACTGTTGTCCGGTGCTTTTCTCTAAGCTATGTTCTTTATCTTTGTACCAGCCAGTGGACTCCGAATGCTTCTGGCTTTACCTAACGTAGCAGGTTTAAAGAAATGACTGATCCATGTCGCACTCGTCCAGTTTTAGGGAAATGAAGCTAGTTTGAAGATATTTTAATCCCTTAAATCCAGATTTTTCTGGTTTCTGTCAACGCTGCTATGGGTAATGCTGGTTGCACAGTGTGTTGCTAAGTTACTGGCTTAAGTAGAGTTACTTCTGGGGCCCTTACAGAAAAAGGTTGTTATCAAGACCTCTTTGTTTTTTGTTTCATTCTCTTTCAATTCCGCTTATCCTTCCTTTCTTTGAATCTCTCTTGGTCGTCTTTGCCTCATTCTGGTTCGTCTGTCAACAGGATAATGAGGTGCTTTGTGATTGGTGTGTATGAGTGATTTGTTTTTTCCATAAACCCTATTCTGGAGAAACACGCGGTAGGGATTTCCCCCATTCTGGTCAGTGGTCATGCCTGGGCCAGTCCACACACTTGCGTCCAAAACCCGGAGTCTCTGTGAAGATGCATGTATTCTGCTAAGCACTGAAAATGTTTGCCCCCACTCTGCATCTACCTCTCGGCTAGCACCACACAAAATGTGATTGTTTTTAACAGTCTGACGTGGAATGGACACCAGGGTGATTCCCACATTGAAGGGATTTTGTATTTGGTTGTGTTCTGTATTTTCTGGAGCCTGGCGTCACTGTAAATATGTTATTGAACTGTGTGAAGTGATATGAGGGAAGACTGACTGACACTACTTCATATCCCCTCCAGGAATTCAGATAAATGGACCGTCTTGTAGGCAGGCAGGACAATAGAGGAACGGAGACAGACATCTAAACCTGATACGCGCACATTGCAGCTCCACCGATGTCCATATTGTGCAGGTCCGTTGGTGGAGAGTGACCGTAACGGCCGCGTTGTCTCGGACGGGGCCTCCATTGGATGTGCAACATTTACAAAGCAGGGACCACAAGACCGGCACTCACCTCTGAATTATGGATGAACTCCCTCCCATTGTCCTCGTCCGTTCATTGGCTCTCTAACGTCGATGGTTTAACTTGACGCATGGGATTAGGCTGATAATGTTAGGATTTGTTGAGGGAATGAAACACTGTCGTCGTTTTGTTTCATTATCTTCCACCCTGTTTCTGCGTTTCTCTCTCCTTAGTCTCCACCTCTCCTCTCCACTCCCTCTCTCTCATTCTGTTAATATTGCACCCTACTCAGCGTTAGTGGGGCTTAATCTTTTAATCTATGCTATCGAATTGCCTTGTAGCAAGAACTTTGGCTTGTTGTCTTTTATCGTTGAAACTTTGCAGTAATTGTCTTTATAGTAAGGTTGGTGACTCATAGGGGGCCGACGCCGGGTCCCTGAATAGTCACCGTTGGGCCCACAGCTTACAGAGGCATTGGCTGGGCTCTAATAAGCTACTAGTGTGTATTTATGTGTGCCTTCTGCAGATATAATTTGCTGTACGCGGGTCAGAGCGGGCATTTAATGGTCTTGTTTTTAGCATCCCTTTTTGCAGAACGGGCGACGGTTGCCACAACAACCGTGGTTGTTGTATACCGGCGGTTTCCTGGCAAGGACTTTAACAGGCCACTCAGAACAGACACATACACAGACACACACACGACAGCTGTCTTCCTAAAAACGGCCAACCCGTCCCTCTTGTACTCTTCACCCCCCCGTCTCTCAAACTCTCTCTCTCTCTTGCCCTCCCTTCTCTCACTTCCTGTTGGTCCCACAGATTCTCAGTGTTTTCCCCCTTTCCATCTGTTTCCACTGTACCTACACCCATTTTACATCCACCCGTCTTCTGCTTATTGACTTATCAAAGGACCTGGCTGACGGCCTCCTCCTGTGCTCAGGTTACGGTCCAATCCTGAACCTTTCTCCTCTATGTCCCTGTCAGACAGTGTCAGCTTGATCAGGCCATGCACCTATTCTGTTTTAATCCTTCTTAGCATTTAAATTGAAAGCCTTAAAGAGAGAGAGATTGAGTTCAGAGGAATCCAGTGTTGGCTTACATCAGCAGTGGCTGACATCTCCAGTTCTCTTCAGGACATTAGACGGCCATCTCAGAAAAAGACGACGGATGAAAACCGCGGCGTGAATGTGAAGTACAGGCTGAAGGAGGTGTGTTGTTGACTATGTCTTCACACACACTGGCTTGTAGTTAGGGATTCAAATGAATTCTACTGAAATAGTCAAACCAACTGAACTGTTCGAATGTACTGCTGTCAGCCTACACATAATAACTAAAGAACATCGGTGAACATAGATGACTAATGCTCCTCCCCCCAAGGACCACCAGTGGACAAGGAGGCCAGAACATTTATTAGATGTAATATTGTTTTTTGTATTTTATTGTAATTTGCCAGGTGCAATATGACAATGGCTGTTGAGAGGAAATTCTCGTTAAATCTGCAGGGCGTTTATTTTCCCCTTTTGAGGAACTTATTTAAAGTGGATACAATGTTCAAGGTGCAGAGAAACATTTGCAATACTGATGAAGTGTTTATTTTCTGTTGCCTTTGTGTTTCACTCGTTTTGGAGATTGTTTTTCTTGTTGGCCCAGAGCACCACTGTGTTGAAATGTATAATGATTAATGAAGGGACTCCCACTTTGCGTGTAAGCCAGGAATGTTGAATAGCTTATGTCTTAAAGATGAGATATTGAAGATAAATATTAAATGATTTAATGCCTTATTAAATACAAGGCTAGATGGATAGGTAATGGTTAATCAATGTTTTTTTTAAAAGATTAGGGTGAAGGTTAACCCTCACCTAAAGGTTTCTTGATTTGAAGCCTGTGCCGTCATGATACCAATTAATTGTTTTTAAATCATAACCCACTTTTTTGCATGAACATCAGATTTGATTGGAGCAAATAAATTGTACTGGTTCAGTCACTGATAATTTGGCTCCATCAGCTGAGATCCTCAAGGTTTGATACTTGGTTTGATACTTGGGCCGACCCTATTTTTCTTGTATGTTGTGCTTTGAGCACCGTCGTTCGGCTTCATCAACTCTATCTTGTATATTTTACTTTACAAATCTTTTGTTGTCATAATGACCGATATCGAACATTAACATGATATCATAGGTTTTACCCCATCCCTTTTTTCCCCGGAAGATAAAGATTAAAGTATGACAGCGCAGCACATTCGATGTGGCAAGACAAACATTACGACATCTTGCCGAGGTGAACCTTAAGTGTCGGACGACATGCAGAGACGTGCAAGTTTGTAGCCAGGGCAAGGCTACATGGCTGTTTTTTCTTAGCTCTGGCATGCTGAAAGTCCTGGTGAATGCCACGTTGTTAACACTTAGAGCCGACAGACATTTTGAACATGGACTATCGTACAAGGTGAGCTTGCTGGGATGGAGAGGATTTTCAATTATAAGGTGGTCTGTGCTTTCAAGCGCAGAGTCACAGAACCGTCCTGTGTATTTAAATTGTTGGCATAGAAAGCCAAATTGGTCTAATTGTGACTTCAAAGTTTGTGTATGTGTACTGTTGTAGTGCCTGCTGGTTATTTGTTGAGGGTAGGGAGAAGGTCGGCCTGCATACTGATCGATACTTCACAGCAATAGATGTCAGTATCTTTGATTAGTCCAAATCCCTACGCACTCGGCCTCTCTCTTCCAGTCAATCTAAGACCACAAGGCAAGGCCATCAAATGTAATTGGCACAAGAGAAAGCATACGGCCATCGATTAAGATGACGCACTCCTCCAATCTCGAACACCACACGTCTTCAGTTTCTTTGATCGCCGGGTGGCCATTTTGGAATGTGCTTGTCACTGTCCGAGCAGGGTCGTCTCTGTGTGTCATAGTATACACACACACTGGTCGTACCTTTCTTTTGTCCCTCCTTGCTGTCTTACATGTTGTACAAACCAGCCCATAATCTGTATAGAGGAGTGATAATATTCCTCCACTGTGCTGATGTTGGGCATGATAATGGCAGCCTTCTCCTGCCAGCCAGCTACCACGACGACAGGCAGCCACGCACGACGACAGGCAGCCACGCACGACGACAGGCAGCCACGCACGACGACAGGCAGCCACGCACGACGACAGGCAGCCACGCACGACGACAGGCAGCCACGCACGACGACAGGCAGCCACGCACGACGACAGGCAGCCACGCACGACGACAGGCAGCCACGCACGACGACAGGCAGCCACGCACG
>JACXGM010023250.1:0-16305 GCA_016801145.1 Umbra pygmaea
GGAACACAGCTAGTACACAAGGAACACAGCTAGTACACAAGGAACACAGCTAGTACACAAGGAACACAGCTAGTACACAAGGAACTCAGCTAGTACACAAGAAACATAGCAAGCATACAAGGAACTCAGCTAGTACACAAGAAACACAGCAAGAATAGAAGGAACACATCTAAGGAGCAGAGCTAGTATACCTGGAACACAGCTAGTACACAAGGAACACAGCTAGTACACAAGGAACACAGCTAGTACACAAGGAACTCAGCTAGTACACAAGGAACATAGCAAGCATACAAGGAACTCAGCTAATACACAAGAAACACAGCAAGAATACAAGGAACACAGCTAGTACACAAGGAACACAGCTACACAAGAAACACGTTAGTACACAAGAATCACAGCTAGTAGCATGCCACACTTAAAAGACATGATACCCTAAATTCAAAGCACATAACATTTGCATTTACTTTTTAATCATTTAGCAGACGCTCTTGTCCAGAGCAACTTACAGTAAGTTCCACAGCATTTACCCTGGAACAACTTAGGGTTAAGTGTCTTGCCCAAGGTTACTATGATATTAGGCACAGTCAGGAATCAAACAGGCAACAAAACTGACACAGTGGTTACTGGTATAATGTGGTCACGAAAGGAAGGGGCTGTGCCGAGGTATGATTCAGAGCCAGTTTTTAAATTAAGAAAATACAATGAATGACCACCAGGTGGCTCTAGGGAGCACTTTGAAATCTTCATTCAATGCTTCACTCTGGTTAATCTAATGTACTGCGTACAACAGCATTATCTTTAAAACCAATCAATTGTGAAGTAAAATGTACCATTTGTTCTTTAACATGTTAACTACAGTCCTGCCAAATAAATATTGCATCTATACTGTATTTTTACCTCAAAAATGACCTTTTCACTGCACAAAAACCTAAACTTGAAAAATATTAATTGCTCAATGTATAAATGGCTTTGCAGTTTGAATGCCGTCCAGTTCGTGAAATCCTAAATGTTGTAGGCCTATGCATTATTGTGGGACCCAAACGAATATGATCCTTGATAACAAAAATACTTATTATGGAAATAGAGAACTGGTTATAATGGCTTTCAGTAAAAGGGATGCTTAATTAAATAGATGTGTACAATCATATTCAATGGTGTTTATTGTTTTAGTGATTAAGCTGTCTTATTTTTCTTATTTTGCAAAAAACCAAAAAGATGATTTAGTTGTTTTTAATCCTAGTTACAGAATTATTTATTGTACATTTAGATAACAGTAAAACAATTTAAAATAAAACAATAAAAGCAACATGACACGTACTGTACAGAACATTTGATGACCGATTGCATCATTGAAGTTACTCCATGCCCGATTTTCCTTGGTGTAGCTACGCAAGTACTTTTTTATTCTGTTTTTATTTGCACTTCGCAGGGCAGAGGTCATCAATAATGGAAACTTCCCAGTGACCTTGGATATGATTAATGCTCTGAGATTCAGTGGTGAGGCAGCCTTCTTTTTTGACTCATCCCAGTTCAACTTGACTGAGAGTTGACTATTCAAACAAAATGAAAGGCAAATAATGAAATACAATCATTATTACCATTTACAACATAATCTCTGGGTTCAAAGTCAAAATAACAAGGAAAACTAACAGAGTAGAGTATTTTTTTGCCATGAAACATTTCTAAATGTTTAACTGAAGATCAGGTTATTTTTCCACATTTTGTAAGACAGAAAATAGTTTGCTTCAATCAATTAAATTAGTAACAAAGGTTTGTAGCTACTTTAAGACAAGCTGCTAAAGGTGTTGTAAAGTGTGTGTACTGGCAAGCAGCATACTCCTGCAGAGGAGACGTTTAAAGGGAGCTGCAGAGAAGACATAGCCTACTTGTCTTGCATTCATATAAAAAGAATTCACAACATGTTCTGTAATTTACATTCTCAATGAATTCACCAGTGGTTTTACAGTTTAATATACATACACCTTTTATGAGCGCAGTCTTTAGCCTAACTCTGCACAACCATACACCTTTTATGAGCGTAGTCTTTAGCCTACCTCTGCACAACCATACACCTTTTATGAGCGGAGTCTTTAGCCTACCTCTGCACAACCATACACCTTTTATGAGCGGAGTCTTTAGCCTACCTCTGCACAACCATACACCTTTTATGAGCGCAGTCTTTAGCCTACCTCTGTACAACCATACACCTTTTAAGAGCGCAGTCTATAGCCTGCCTCTGCACAACAATACACCTTTTATGAGCGCAGTCTTTAGCCTACCTCTGCCCCTCTGCATCCATTTAGCTGATTTGTGTTTGGGCTGAGAATTACAATTCTACACTAAAAAAGTGACGGATGCCAGAACATGAGGAAAGCCTTTCCCGAGAAAAACTAGACACTCTTCATTAGACATATTCTATATTTATTATCCTACTACAGTACGGTGTGGTACTAATGTAAATGCAATTGATTATGTAATGACATAAGATTTTGTTACATTTAGTTAAATTAAGAGGTGCATTTTATAATAATACATTTACATGTGTTTAATGATATTCTCTGTAAAAAAACAAGTCCCTAGTAGGGATTTGAACTTGGAAACTCGTAGATCTTGACTGTCAAGAAACAATGCCACTGCGCCACCAAAATTGCCATGCATGTCATAAGAATAAATTAATGAACTTCTCAAAAAAATTTATTTAGCTACATGTAGCTGCTGTTGCCGAGTTACTAACTTGCTGTCACACATGGGTTGGGGTTTTTCTGTATTGTCTTTGTGCTCCCTTTGTTTGTATGACTATGCCACCCTCTTGTGTCTAGTTCATATCATTAGTTTTGAATATAGTATGGGTTAGGTCATTGGTTAGTCACAGATGTATGGTGTTAGTAATTAGTTCGTCTGTGTATTTAACCTGGTTGTTCTCCCCTTGTCTCTTGTCAGTCAATGTGTTCCTGTACGCGTTCCGTGTGTATCCCTGGAGTTATTATCAAACCCCACGTGGCAGTATTCTTTTGTGATATCAATAAAGTATATTGGATCATCCGTACCTCGCGCCTGTCTCTACCTTTGGAACGTGATAGATTGACTGACCTTTAAAATGAGACAGCGAGGGAGTTCCCGCAGGCCCAGTGAGGGCTTTCCTCTCTCTCCCGGAGTGGAGTACGCCAGGGGAGATCTCCGCCGGCTAAACCTGCGGATATGCAAGCAGGCATGGGCTATGGGCTACTCCCCGGAGGATGTTGCATACGACGCCGAGGGAGTAGCCTATTTCGGAAGCGGCTGGCTGGAGGAGGGTGGCGGTGGTGCAGAGGTGGACGTTCCCCTAATGGAGAGGGACGAGGAGTTGTTCGTCGGAGAGGAGGAGGACTGGGACTTGCATTGCTCAAGGTTTCAGGGTGATAGCCGACATGCTACGGCTCCCCGCCAGAGTGGAGTTGTGCCTAGCCTTCCCATTCCATCCGCCAGCTCACAGTCTGCCTCAGGTACCCCATCCACTCTTACTCATAGCTCTCTCTGCCCCGTTGATAGCTCTCACAGTCCCCAGACTAGTTATAGCCCTGTTAGCTCCGTTAGCTCGCCAGCTAGGCCCCGCAGTTTTCCGGCTACCTCTGCTAGCGTCATCCCTCCTGCTAAGCCCCATAGCTATCTCTCTAGCTTTAAGGCTATTAGTTTTCCTAGCTCACAGGCTAGTTATTTCTCCGGCTCCCAGGCCGGTAATTCCTTTAGCACTCAGGCTAATGGTCACTCCAGCTTCCAGGCTGATAGGTCCCCTCACAGTCAGGTTCAGGGTAGGCGTTCTTCAGAGACCCCCCGTTTGACTGTGAGTACCCCAGCTACCTTCCACAGCCCCCAGGCTAGACCCCCTAGGCCTCCCCTACTTTCACACATTAGGGACCCTATGCCCCGTCTAGGGTTGGTTAGAGCCCCAGTTCCTGTCCCCAGGGCTTCAGTGACAGCCCCTAGCCCTTTGGTCCAGGGTAGTAGCGCTCATGCTAGAGCTCCCCGTCGAAGTGCTAGGGCCTCCTTTCACGTGGGGACCGACAGTCTCCCCAAGAAAATTTTAGGGGGGGCTGTGGGGGGTGGGGAGGGGACTCCGCACCCCTCTTTGGCAGTCTCGTCCAGGAGGAGGCCCTGGAGGACCTGCTCACTCCCCCATTCAACAAGATGGCCGACGGGCTTCCATCTACACCACTGCCTCCATCTAAAGACTGCACACTGCCACCTCCTCTAGTCTGCCCACAGCCACTGGCAGACTGCACACAACATCCTGCAGTCTGCCCACAGCCGCTAGCAGACTGCCCTCAACAGCCTGCGGTCTGCACAAAGCCTCCTCCAGCGGTTTGCAGGGAGTCCCTGCTTGCCACCGACCTAGACGTCCTACTCCTCCCTCCGCCACCAGGGTTTGGCGATGACGTCTCCTGGGAGGAGTCGGGATCCCCATCTCGGCCGCCGCTGACGTCCGGACCCCCGTCTCAGCCGCCGCTAACGTCCGGACCCCCGTCTCAGCCGCCGCTGATCTCCGGACCCCCGTATCAGCCGCCACTGATCACCGGACCCCCGTCTCAGCCGCCGCTGACGTCCGGACCCCCGTCGCTGATGCCCGGACCCCCTTCGCTGACGCCCGGACCCCCGTCGCTGACGCCCGGACCCCCGTCCGGACCCCCGTCGCTGACGTCCGGACCCCCGTCCGGACCCCCGTCGCTGACGCCACCACCGGACCTCCCAGACACCCTGCCGCCCTGGCCGCCTGAGCTGCCTTTCCCCGGGCCGCCAGACCTGCCTTTCCCCTTGCCTCCTGAACTGCCTTCCCCCCTTGCCAGTGCCAGCCCCTGTCCCAGTGCCATGGCCTGCCCCTGTCCCAGCGCCATGGCCTGCCCCTGTCCCTGTGCCGTTGCCAGCCCCTGTCCCTGTGCCAGTCTCTGTCCCTCCTGACCCAGGGCTCCTCTCTGTCCCTCCAGACCCAGGGCCCCTCTCTGTCCCTCCAGACCCAGGGCCCCTCTCTGTCCCTCCAGACCCAGGGCCCCTCTCTGTCCCTCCAGACCCAGGGCCCCTCTCTGTCCCTCCAGGCCCCTGTCCGCCGCCTGGTTTGATTGGTCCTGGGTTCTCTGCTTCTTGATCTCGTCCCTCCTTGTTTGGCCCACCTCAGTGTTGTGGGCTGTGGGGGGGGATTCTGTCACACATGGGTTGGGTTTTTTCTGTATTGTCTTTGTGCTCCCTTTGTTTGTATGACTATGCCGCCCTCTTGTGTCTAGTTCATGTCATTAGTTTTCAATATAGTATGGGTTAGGTCATTGGTTAGTCACAGATGTATGGTGTTAGTAATTAGTTCGTCTGTGTATTTAACCTGGTTGTTCTCCCCTTGTCTCTTGTCAGTCAATGTGTTCCTGTACGCGTTCCGTGTGTATCCCTGGAGTTATTATCAAGCCCCACGTGGCAGTATTCTTTTGTGTTATCAATAAAGTATATTGGATCATCCCTACCTCGTGCCTGTCTCTACCTTTGGAACGTGACACTTGCTAGCTAACAGGATTTTTCACAATTTAGGAGATGCCTTTTTCCACAATTTCTGGAACAACTACTGCTTTATGAAACAAGAACGCAACCCGATTTTGTTAGACGTTGCTAGCTATAATAAAAAGAGCAACCATCCTTTGACCTAGCTCCATCACGTACCTGTAATACAAATTTGGTAATGGAATGTGTTCATATGACTTCAATGTGATCATATTACCTCGGAAAGTGAAAGGCAACAATTTAGATTGTAACCTGCTTACAATATCACATGGAGGAAGCTTGTAATCGGGCTTTGTCCATCCCCCATCTGAGAAGGGTTGCTAACAAGACAAAGTTTGAAGGGGAATTGGACATGAGAAATTGGGTGGGGAGAAAAACACGAGGATAGAAATAAAGCTGATGGAAATCCAGCAGCTAGTCTTGTTAATCTCATTTAAACTACTGTAGTCTAAATGGACTCTCCTCTGTTGTGAAGTTTATTACTGTCCTCTCCTTCCAGGTTACCATCCGTTGTGGGAACCAGCGGTACAAGGTCTTTGTGAACGGGCAGCACATATGTGACTACAACCATCGCTACGCAAATCTCAGCCAGATAGACACCTTGGAATTAACTGAAGACTTGGAGGTGTCATATGTGTATTATACGTTTCCATTAAACATGTATATGTAAGTGATTATAAATGGGCACATGAAACCAGAGGCATCATGCAGCTATTTGTTTTAAGGTGGCACAGTGTGCACAACACACGGAAAGATGTGCCCACAAATACAGATATTAAAAGGAAAATCCACTTGGCCTAAAAATCTCAGGGGGCACGTGCCCCCTCAATTTCAATGGGCATGACGCCTCTGCATGAAACACACTTGAATACAAACTCATTCTGGTTGTTCCACCAAGGATTTTTATCCCCTTAATAAAACGACTTTAATAAAACTACATTTAATTGTGATATGATTTAATTTTCAGCTAATGCTAATTTTGTCTTTTTGATATGTTATTTTAAACAGATTTGAAGGACTTATATCTAATGTGTTTCTTAATAATATTGCTAAACTATTGTCAGCTTTGGTGCAAATGATCCAAGCTGATATAATTGTTCCTTAAAAGGGCAAATTACAAACTACAACAGAAGTGGCAAAAACGTCTCTCTTACTGGTGGTATGACTTTATAACCATCTACATTAGGAAGGCATGTTACATTCAGGGATTTGGTGTGGTGGTCTGAGCTCTCAAAGCGGGACCACAAATGCCCCCATCCAACTGTCTGTGCCCTTCTTTTTGTTCTCTCCCTGCATACCTGTCTCCTTGAATACCTGTCTTACATACCTGTCTCCTTGTATACCTGTCTAACATACCTGTCTCCTTATATACCTGTCTTACATATCTGTCTCCTTATATACCTGTCTTCCATACCTGTCTCCTTATATACCTGTCTTCCATACCTGTCTCTTTATATACCTGTCTTCCTACATACCTGTCTCCTTATATACCTGTCTTCCTACATACCTGTCTCCTTGTATATCTGTCTCCTTGTATACCTGTCTTCCATACCTGTCTCCTTGTATACCTGTCTTCCTACATACCTGTCTCCTTGTATACCTGTCTTACTACATCCCTGTCTTCCTACATACCGGTCTCATTGTATACCTGTCTTACATACCGGTCTCATTGTATACCTGTCTTCCATACCTGTCTCCTTGTATACCTGTCTTCCATACCTGTCTCCTTGTATACCTGTCTTCCATACCTGTCTCCTTGTATACCTGTCTTCCATACCTGTCTCCTTGTATACCTGTCTTCCATACCTGTCTCCTTGTATACCTGTCTTCCTACATACATGTCTCCTTGTATACCTGTCTTCCTACATACCTGTCTCGCTGGCATCTTCTTCCTACTGTCTAAAAATAAAATAAGAAACACATGACCAGATAAACCATATAGCACCCTGTAACCCACTGCTGGTTTGTTCTGAAGCTGAGAAGGGATGTGTCAGTATGGGAGACCAATGCTGCTGTCAGTGGTGTTAGAGGTCCAGTAGGGGGCACTGCTACCTCTGTTATAAAGATCATAACATCTGCCCTGATTAGGGTGCTGTCTTTCAGATGGGATGTTAACAAATGTCCTGTCACTCAGTATTCACTAAATATTCCATGAAACATATTGTAGGAGTAATGGTGTAATTGCAAAATGTCCAGTCTGGCCCTTTATTTACTATGGCCAGGGGCGCCGTATGGGGGGAAGACAATTCTAAGAGGCTTTTTACACTATGATAGATACTGATAGATTTCAGCAACATTTTCCAAATCCGCTCGAGCTGACGTCAGGACATGACATAATTAGTAGTGTGTAAACTTGTGTGTTGCTTTCTAAATGCACAGGACCTCCGGAGGTAGCACACAAGAGAACCCACCTGGGGCTTTGCTAACAACCCACCTGGGGCTTTGCTAACAACCCACCTGGGGCTTTGCTAACAACCCACCTGGGGCTTTGCTAACAACTCAGGAGAAATGTGTATTGCGGGGGAATTCTTCAAATTCTAAGTCAATGGGCTGGGCTGGGCTGGTTTCTGAGCGCAAGCAGCTCAAGACGTCTTGAATGACACACCCACAAAAGGAGTGACAGCGAGATCCTCCGAGTGGCAGCGACGAATCTGTGACGAATCAGACTCGCCACAGATCCCTGGCAGCTGCCACAGACCCGCCACAGATCCGCCAGAGAGCCGTCGGTCAGTAGTCAGCGCACTGACTAGTGTGGCCGCTGCGTGGCAGCCGTGAAAGTGTCGATCAGTAGTCAGAGCATTTGACGAGTCAGAGTCGCTGGCAGCTTGCCGAGCAGCACCATAGCAACTAGGCTGTCATCATTTTATATGTAAGTATTTAAGTATAAACAGAGGCGTCGCTGGTAGCGCTCGTTTGAATTAACCGCAATAATCATTGTGAAGTCACTACAAAGCTAGTGAGATGTAACCAAATGCAATTGGTGTGTAAACAAACAATAACAGCATATGATTGCATATTGATTTAATAAATTGTCCATGTTTCATGTGAAAACACAAATGTATTCGTAAAACATTCATTAGAATTTTTTTATCCAACAATAGACTAATTTTAGCAACACATAAACATGGACCCACTGCCTATCTATGCAATGAATTAACTATAATTATTGCAATGAATTACGAGCGCTATTATTTTGTAGAGAAAACCAAAGAGCGCGTGCTCCCAGCACCACACAGTGTTGCCGGGCAAATGCGCTTGACCCCACCACCAGTGCTCGAAGTGGGGCGGTACTCACTGGTATGCAGTACCGGCACTTCTAAATTTTACTCTTAAGAGTACCTGCACTTTTTCTTGCGTACCACCAGGTAGCCGGTACTCAATCACACTGACAGAGAAAGCATCAGTGTCAGAGAGATTGGTAATGATCTTAACGTTACATACACTACACTACCCAGAGGGCACTACGTGACTTCAGATCTCTTGACGAATCGCGTAAAGGCAAGCAGTCGGCCCACCCTATCACAAGTTCGCTTCTCCACGGACGCTAGTTTGAAAAAGCTGTCTGATGCTGGTCTGATGCATGCGCCTGCCGCCTGACAGTAACAGATTTTTCACTGCTGAAAAAAAAATAGCTGGGATTTCAAAAACGTATAGAAATTTAGTAAGAAATGGGTGCAGCATTTTGATGTTGACTTGGTTATATGGCCTCCAAACTTTGCACACTGGTCCACGAGCCCCGGGGGCTTAACAGCATTAAAATGCCTTTTATCATGGTTTACAGGCTTTAACACATAAAAAAATATGTATGTATGTATGTATGTATGTATGTATGTATGTATGTATGTATGTATGTATGTATGTATGTATGTATGTATGTATGTATGTATGTATACATACACTCACCTAAAGGATTATTAGGAACACCAAAATAATACTGTGTTTGACCCTCTTTCGCCTTCAGAACTGCCTGAATTCTACATGGCATTGATTCATCAAGGTGCTGAAAGCATTCTTTAGAAATGTTGGCCCATATTGATAGGATAGCATCTTGCAGTTGATGGAGATTTGTGGGTTGTACATCCAGGGCACGAAGCTCCCGTTCCACCACATCCCAAAGATGTTCTATTGGGTTGAGATCTGGTGACTGTGGGGGCCATTTCAGTACAGTGAACTCATTGTCATGTTCAAGAAACCAATTTGAAATTATTCAAGCTTTTTTTGTGACACGGTGCATTATCCTGCTGGAAGTAGCCGTCAGAGGATGGGTACATGGTGGCCATAAAGGGATGGACATGATGGACAAGTGTGCCAAGAAAACATCCCCCAAACCATTACACCACCACCATCACCAGCCTGCACAGTGGTAACAAGGCATGATGGATCCATGTTCTCATTCTGTTTACGCCAAATTCTGGCTCTACCATCTGAATGTCTCAACAGAAATCGAGACTCATCAGACCAGGCAACATTTTTCCAGTCTTCAACTGTCCAATTTTGGTGTGCTCTTGCAAATTGTAGCCTCTTTTTCCTATTTGTAGTGGAGATGAGTGGTACCCAGTGGGGTCTTCTGCTGTTGTAGCCCATCTGCCTCAAGGTTGTGCGTGTGGTGGCTTCACAAATGCTTTGCTGCATTCCTCAGTTGTAACAGGTGGTTATTTCAGTCAAAGTTGCCCTTTTATCAGCTTGAAGCAATCGACCTATTCTCCTCTGACCTCCACCATTAACAAGGCATTTTCGCCCACGGGACTGCTGCATACTGGATGTTTTTCCCTTTTCACACCATTCTTTGTAAACCCTAGAAATGGGTGTGCGTGAAATCCCAGTAACTGAGCAGATTGTGAAATACTCAGACCGGCCCGTCTGGCACCAACAACCGTGCCACTCTCAAAATTGCTTTAATCCCCTTTCTTTCCCATTCTGACATTCAGTTTGGAGTTCAGGAGATTGTCTTGACCAGGACCACATCCCTAAATGCATTGAAGCAACTGCCATGTGATTGGTTGGGGGTAACGCTTTAGATTACAGCCCGGAAAGTACTGCGTAGGTACACAGAATTTACAGCGTACCTTTCGGTAATTATAGTGTACCTATAAAGTATGTACGTGTAATTATAAAGGAACAATTTATAATATTTGGGGAATAAAGGGGTAGCAACAGGGAAAAATACAAATTATATATGCAGTAAGTATTTTATAACTAAGGGCTACCTATTTTAATATTTCATGTTATGTATGACCTACTATGCTAAAAACATGGAAAATTACTAATAATTTATAAAGGCTACAGTAATTCATTCATAACTTTGGGATAAATATTCGAATATTATGTGATATGGCCCAAACCACATGCAAAACAACAATCTTATGTTTGAGAGCAATTTAGGGAGAACACACACATTCATTGAATTGGCTCGATCATACTACTCTCCACATAAAGCTGGTGTGTAGTGATCGCAGTGGCGTCATTGTACCGTGGCTGCCGTCACATCATCCAAGTGGATTCTGCAAACTGTGATGTTTCAGGAGACCTCTGACATGATTGTAAAGTGTGCATGGGTGTTCAGCAGTTTATATAGTAAATTTGCTATACTTCATTAAATGATAATCATCCACACATACCTTTTTGGAATAATACATAGGTATTAAAATATATTTATAGGCCTACGTATATCTTTTTAACCACGGGGTACATAGTATGCATGATGGAGATTACTGAACAACAAAACAAGAAATTCAGGGGAATGAGTTAATGAGTTTTTGCTAAGGTTTTATTTAGAATCTTCAATATAGGCTACTAACCTTAAGAAAGAAAAAGAGTCAAGGATTTTGTTGGGTCATCAAGCAAAATTAAAAATAGGCAAGGCAACTCTAGTGAAAACACGGCAAACAAAATTAGAACTATTTTCTGTAGTTACTGTGTAAAGATACCATTGTGTTGTTACAGTGTAAGTCAAACATGTTACCCCCTTGTTTCACGTAGTTACAGAATAAGTACAACAAATGCGGGCTGTAAAATAAAGTGGCACTTGTTACCCCCTTGTTTCACGTAGTTACAGAGTAAGTACAACATATGCGGGCCGTAAATTAAAGTGACACGTTACCCCCTTGTTTCACGTAGTTACAGAGTAAGTACAACATATGTGGGCCGTAAATTAAAGTGACACATGTTACCCCCTTGTTTCACATAGTTACAGAGTAAGTATGGTATCTGGGGGCCGTAAATTAAAGTGGCACTTGTTACCCCCTAGTTTCACGTAGTTACAGAGTAAGTACAACATATGCGGGCCGTAAATTAAAGTGGCACTTGTTACCCCCTTGTTTCACGTAGGTACAGAGTAAGTACAACATATGTGGGCCAATATGTTCCAAAAACTTTATTTTACAAATGACTTACTTTCAAACAGATTGTGAACTATTCATTTTAAATGATATGGACATGATAATAAATTAGAACATTATTTTTTTCCCCTTTTTTGTTGGTCTTCCTTGGCTTCTTCATTTTATTCCTCTTCTTTTTCTTCCCTTTCACAGAGGAATCTGATGACGAGGAGCTGGTGGAATCCCACAAATCTTGCTGCTCTGCATTATATACATATATAAAAAACACACACTCTTTAGAAAACTATTCCTTTAAGACAATTCCGGTGCAGAATGAACCTGAATTGTAGCCATAAAGGTCAATAGCTCTGACCCCACACCCTTTTTCAAAACAATTTTTTCACGTGTTAAAATAAATCTCCTACACCATCAACATCAATTAGTTTTGGGAGTTTTTGATTTAGCTTTTTTCAAATCAGTATTAATACCTAAAATGCATCAATAATGGTCAATAGCTCTGACCCCATACAACCTTTTTCAAAACAATCTCTTCAACCTATGTGAGAAAGTTGCTTTGAAAAACTTTGTATGGTGTCAGAGCTATTGACAATTTTTGCTATAATCTATGCATTAAAACTTATTTAAAAGAAGCCAAATCAAAAAAATCAAAAAACTAATTGATGTTGATGGTGTAGGCCCTTAACATATATGAGAACATTATTTTGAAAAAGATTGTATGGGGTGGGTCATAGCTAAACATAATTATGATAATGATATGGGAAAGCAAGGAGTGTTGATGTTTGCAAACATGAGCAGATTCAAAGAATATATATTTTTTCTTTATAGCATGTTTCGTTGCGGAGGTGTTGATGTTCAAATTCCCAATATTTAATATAAAGCTAACTTCAACGCAGTGTAAAAAAAATCGCTATTTTATACCATTAACACATCTCAAAATAGCACATTCAATTACTGTATTGTAGCTCTTATTAGTTATGTAAATTAGGCACCGATATGGGGTGTCTAGTCAGGAAACGGAAGCAAGGATATGCTTGGTAATGTTTAATTGATACACACACACATATATATATATATATACAGATGCACAGGCAGCTTTCCCTTTCTCTTTTAACAGTGTAGATGTGGTTCTAAATGAGAGAAAATAAACATTACTGTAAACTAAATATAAACCTCACAATTGAGACTAATACTCTCCATAACTATTGAAATAAACAGTTAGTAAACTTAGATGACACTATATAAATAACTAATATCAAGTAATATCTCCACAATTTAACACTTACTTGTGATCACTGACGCACACCAACACCAACTGAAACCTAATTTAGAAACCGAAAATGAAACTTAACTCCCAGCCTCTTCCAACTACTAGGGCATGTCGCAGCATGTTTAGGACGGGGCGTGGCATATAAACAAGCAAACACTCACTGTCCATGCTCACATCACTTGAGCATTTTGCAAAATTTGCATTAAAACAAATCCCAGAGAATGGTCGACTCTGTAATATGTTGTCAGTTGTGGCAATGTCTCTTTAAGTGGTGCTTCGGCTTCCGTACTTGAGTTTTGACACCTCCCTCTCTATGTGTTTGGGCGGAGTAATAAAACGACACTGAGCTAGACTCGGTACTGAAGTTCTGTGTCAGTCGTATTATTTTACAGACTCGGTACCCTTGTGTTATTAACCCCTAGCTTCATTTTGCGCCGGAATTGTCTTAAAAAAATGGTTTGCTAAAGAGTGTGTTTTATATACATAATGCAGAACAGCAAGACTCGTGGGATTCCACCAGCTCCTCCACATCAGATTCCTCTGTGAAAGGGAATAAAAAGAAGAGGAACAAAATGAAAATGCCAAGAAAGAGCAACAAAAAACGGGGAAAAATATTGTTATAATATATTGTCATGTCTATCATTTAAAATTAAAAGCTCACAATCTGTTTTGAAGTAAGTTGTTTGTAAAATAAAGTTTATGACATAAAGGATATTATATTTTTGTGTATACATGTGTGTATATACATTATATATATATATATAATTTATTGCACCTACTGTACCCTACAACTACATGAAACAAGGGGGTAACAAGTGTCACTTTAATTGAATTTAATATGTTGTACTTACAGTGTACCTACATGAAACAAGGGGTTAACAAGTGCCACTTTAATTTACGGCCCGCAGATACCATACTTACTCTGTAACTACGTGAAGCAAGGGGGTAACAAGTGCCACTTTAATTTACGGCCCGCATATGTTGTACTTATTCTGTAACTACATGAAACAAGGGGGTAACAAGTGCCACTTTCATTTACGGCCCGCAGATACCATATTTACTCTGTAACTACGTGAAGCAAGGGGGTAACAAGTGCCACTTTAATTTACGGCCCGCATATGTTGTACTTATTCTGTAACTACGTGAAACAAGGGGGTAACAAGTTTGACTTACACTGTAACAACACAACACAATGGTATCTTTACACAGTAACTACAGAAAATCGTTCTAATTTTGCTTGCCTTGTTTTTACTATAGTTGCCTTGCCTATTTCTTATTTTGCTTGATGACCCAACAAAATCCTTTACTCTTTTTCTTAAGGTTGGTAGCTTATATTGAAAATTCTAAATAAAACCTTAGCGAAAACTCATTACCTCATTCCCCTGAATTTCCAGTTTTGTTGTTCAGTAATCTCCATCATGCATACTATGTACCCTGTGGTTAAAAAGATATACTTAGGCCTATAGATATATTTTAATACATATGTATTATTCCTAAAAGGTATGTATGGATGATTATGATTAAGTATAGCAAATTTACTATATAAACTGCTGAACACCCATGCACACTTTGCAACCATGTCAGAGGTCTCTCCTGAATCTTCACAGTTTGCAGAATCCACTTTTATGATGTGACGGCAGCACGGTACAATGACGCCACTGCGATCACTACACACCAGCTTTATGTGGAGAGGAGTATGATCGAGCCAATTCAATGAATGTGTGTGTTCTCCCTAAATTGCTCTCAGACATAAGATTGTTGTTTTGCATGTGGTTTGGGCCATATCACATAATATTTGAATAGTTATCCCAAAGTTATGAATGAATTACTGTAGCCTTTATAAATTATTAGTAATTTTCCATGTTTTTAGCATAGTAGGTCATATATAACATGTAATATTAAAATAGGTAGCCCTTAGTTATAAAATACTTACTGCAAGTATAATTTGTATTTTTCCTGGTTGTTACCCCTTTATTCCCTAAATATTATAAATTGTTCCCTTATAATTACATGTACATACTTTATAGGTACACTATAATTACTGAAAGGTACACTGTAAATTCTCTGTACTTACGCAGTACATTCTGGGCTGTAATCTAAAGCGTTACCTGGTTGGGTAGATCATTGCATTAAGGGGAAATTGACCAGGTGTTCCTAAAAATCCCCTTTAGGTGAGTGTATACATATGTTCTTTAGTTTTTTTGGGATAAATATTTAATAAAACAAAATTCAACAACCCAGGATGTTGGATTTCATTCATCCATGTTGTACCCATGTGTCTGCTGAGTCAAAACCCATAAAGCACTTCACTAACCTTTCTATAGGCCAAAAGATCAACTTTGTGCCAGGCGGACCTAAAACTCCTTAGACCTTGAAGGTTGATGTGAGTGGAACTGCTAGGATTATTGAGGAGTCTGCAGTTACCAACCTTAACGTTACCTTAGTCAATGACACCGATGTCAAATGTGAGTAACGAAACACATGCATGGCCTGACTGTTGGTCAAGGGACATACACACACACATGACTTGTTTACATAAATACATTTAGCTAAATTGTTATAAATAACAATAAATTGTTGTTGTACCAGCAATATCTCAAAGTTTTGTTTTTCACTGTAGAAATCTCAAATGTCATAACCATTTGCCAATGCAAGAGAGTACCGGCACCTTTTTTCCCCCACTTCAAGCACTGCCCACCACCAGTGATGCTTCTGTATATAAATTTATAGCTAATGTATTCATCTGCCTTGGTTGTTGGTCAACTGACTTAAAACTAAACAGGAAAAATGCTGTTTTTAAAAAAAGCAGTATTGTTTACATTTACACAGAATAAAAAAGATGCTAACTGGAACCGGAAATGGTTATTTGGGTGATGCCATACGGCAGAGGTGGGCAAACTACGGCCCGCGGGCCAGATGCGCCCCGCTGGGTCCTTTGATCTGGCCCGCGAGGCGTTTTTACCCTCCACAGTCTCATGGCTTGAGTTCTATCTATCAGGTTGTTAGAAAACCATCTGCAAGCATCAGGACCCAGAACGATATGTGAGAGACTATTAAAAAGTATATCATGGTCTACAGTGTCAAAAGATTTTGACAGGTCTATAAACAACATTGTGGTCGTAGTGGTTCTGTGTTTGGGTCTAAAACCAGACTGATAAGCATTGTGGACATAGTGGTTCTGTGTTT
>JACXGM010023251.1:0-16304 GCA_016801145.1 Umbra pygmaea
ACACACACACACACACACACACACACACACACACACACACACACACACACACACACACACACACACACACACACACACACACACACACACACACACACACACACACACACACACACACACACACACAGGGAAAGATGACAACATGGTGATGATCAGTAATTTCACAAAGACAAAGATGACCTTGACAGATGAATGCCAGGGAATTCTTCAGTTGACTGACTACAGACATAGAGACAGAGAAAATGATAGAGATAGAGAGAAATATAGGGACAAATCAAATCAAACTATGTTTGTCACATCTTTACCAACAATTGTAATCATACAGTGACATGCTTGGTTTAGAAAAAATGCAGGGGTTGGAGTTGTGGTAGAAGAAACAAGGCTGAAAATGAAAAATTACAAAACTATCAATTGTAATATCCACGAAGTGGGCTATATTGTTTTCCTTAACCTGCTTACAAGAATTTCAGATCTGAGAAAATAGATAGAAACAAATTAAATGTTTTAAAATACAGAGACAATATGAGTAATGATTATGGATGATGATGCAATGTATAGCCCACAGAACATTGGATTAGCACTGCTTTATCATAGGTACTGGATTATTGTGGGAATAACAACAAAATTTATAGCAAAGTGCTGTTATTACCGTATTAAAACAATATGCAATAAACACTCAGCAACTTTGACCAACAGTAGCTGTAAAAACACAGTTTACTAAGATCAGTATGAACTGTCTAACAAGTTCACTGAAAAGAGAATGCAGAGGAAGGCGGCAAACATTAGGAAGAGCTGTCTGGTATCCTGGCACAGAACAATGTGCATAACCCCCAATCAGGGCCCAGGTCTCATAGGTCAGACAGAGGGTTTGAGAGGCAGGTTCATGGTAGCTTTAGACCTGGGGAATGAGCAGCGGATTGTGAAGCTATCAAAGGTGGTAAGGTGCTGATAACAGCCACCGGCAAGGAATAAGTAACAACCTGAGAGAAAACAGTTGCTTAGTCTGTTCGTGTGTTTCTGTGTTTGTGGGTACATTTATGTGTGTATATTGCACATTTTCTGTTCATCCAATAAACCTCATTTCACTACTGAAATATAACTGTGTTCTTCAGTGATTTGCTAGATCACAATGAAAATGCTGATCCAAAACACCCAATTATTTATAAATTAAAATCATGGAAATTGTCAAGGGTGCCTAAAATATTGCATACGACTGTAGGGCTCTAACGTCAGTGGTGTAAAGTAACTAAGTAATAATACTTTTTTATTGTACTTAAGTATTTGTTCTGTGTATCTGTACTTTACTTGAGTATGTATCTGACTTTAGATATTTTTATATTTTTTATTATAAAAATTGATACTTTTAAAAATTTACATTTGCCAAAATACATTCGTTACTAGCTACAAAATGACAAAAATGAAATGCGCAAACAAATGTTTCACTATATCTCTGTGAATTTGTTATCCAATCCCTTTAGCCATGCATTTCATTTTGAGCAAAGCAATGTGAAACCCCACTCACAAGAGCAGTAGTGCTGTCGCGGGTATACAGGAGTATAAGTTATTTTTATTCCCTATTGATTAGTATCCATGCAGTTCAGTGGAGATATACGCTATATAAATTAGCTTACAACGTTAACTTGTAGCTTATTCTCATTTTAAGCACAGGTGTGTAAATGGGAGGAGTGATACGTGAATATTCCATATACTGCAAATGTGAAGAGTGCACTGGTTCGAGTGAGCTGTGGTTTTACTGCTAGAAAGAATAAACCAGGCTGCTTACAGCAGAGAGATATAGATAGCAAGTTTTATGCACTACTGAATCCAGTAAGGAGACCATTCATTCAGCAGAGAGTTGATATGTCAACAACAGGAATCAGCCATTAAAGTGGTATCTACTTGCTAGCTTGCCAAGCAGCTTTAAGTTAATTTTAGGTTGGCCAAAGTCAAACAATCGATTTGTTGCTTACCAGACAAGTATATATCACAGACCTATCATGAATAATGTTGTTTATTGATTTATGTATTAGCATTGAATGTAATAATACATTTGTGTTACAATGATTAGGATGTTAGATTATGAAGGGCTAATGTTGAAAACCATTCTTTCTAACTAAACAATTTGACAAATGTAATATTTGGTATTATGCCTATTGCTGACAACAGGTTTATCAGGCAACACATACAGCAACATTGGGAATGTTGACATCAGATATAGTATAGGGCAGGGGTCACCAACCCTGGTCCTAGAGAGCTACCACCCTGTAGGTTTTCACTCCAACTGCACATAATGTAGCCTCATTCAGCTTTTCAACCAGCTACCGTCATAATTAGAATTAGGTGTGCTTAATCAGGGTTGGAGTGAAATCCTACAGGACCAGGGTTGGTGACTCCTGGTATAGTAATTTAATTTCCTTATTTTATTTATTTGCTGGTTGCTAGTTGTCTTATAGTTAGGATAGAGTAGGACATAATGATAGAACCATTTATTTTGGGTTCAAAATAGTCTGTAAAATACTTTACATTAGATTGTGGCACCTTCCGCTCCTTTTAATGACACACAAAGGATGTTAATAAATCCAAATCATATGATACATTAATGAAATAATCCACTATTAGTCTGCATAGCTTAACTATTCACAAATTAAATCATTTTGAAAAGCCTCTCATGTTTGGATCATAATATAGTGATGTTGTTGGTCAACTAAATAATCAATATAATAACAATTCTCAAATAGTCTGTCACGGTTGCAATTAGTTATTTGTTTGATTGGGGTGCCTTTGTTATTCTAGTTTCAGCACATCCCTCAAGAGAGGTTTGAGAACCACTACTGTAGATATATGTATGACATATTTCTCCAAACATTTGGGTTCAGATTATGGCTTGACTTCTTTGAAACTAAAGCATCTACAGTGAACATAAATATAAATGCAACCCATTCGTTTTTCCCCAATTTATCATGAGCTGAACTCAAAGATCTAAGACTTTTTCTATGTAAACAAAAAGCCTATTTCTCTTAAATATTGTTCACAAATCTGTCTAAATCTGTTAATGAGAACTTCTCCTTTGCCGAGATAATCCATCCACCTCACTGATGTGGCATATCAAGATGCTGATTAGACAGCATGATTATTGCACAGGTGTGTTTTAGGCTGGCCACAATAAAAGGCCACTCTAAAATGTACAGTTTTATCACACAGCACAATGCAACAGATGTTGCAAGTTGAGGGAGTGAAACTGACACCTCCCATTCAGTGATTTAAAGCCACAACAGGTGGATTCAGCACCATGGCCAGCTCCGCAGCCTAATTAATTGTTTGTGATTCCTTAGGCTGCGGAGCTGGCCGTGGTGCTGAACACAGGTTTAGGCAGATTTGTGAACAATATTTGACAGAAAAAGGCCTTTTTGTGTACAGCGAAAGTCTTAGATATTTGAGTTCAGCTCATGAGAAATGGGGGCAAAAACAAAAGTGTTGCATTTATACTTTTGTTCAGTGTAGTTTATAGGTAGAGTATCACGCCTTTCAGATATCATTATTATGCAACCAAACAAAAACTCCATATAATTTAAAATAATGTTTGGATTGCTGAATTATTTACACCAAGAGCACCTCAACAAGTGAGTGGAATTCAGATGTAAACAAGACACAAGTTATATTAGACATTTATAGAACACTACTTTGACAGTGATAACAATAATACCTCAATGTCTACTAATAATAATAATCATATTATTATAATATTATTAGATAACGTTTTTGGTATGGCTTACCAAACATTTTAACTTTATGGGACAAAACTGTTGTAAATATGTTTAAAAGTGAAAGGTATGGATTTTAGGCCAACCTGATGGGCTATGCATAACATGTATTTATTATCTTCATCATTGGAGAAGTGGATTCAACTGGAAAATTTGTTTTTATATCTATATTTATATATCTATGTCTATATCTACATCTATATCTATATACAGTGGCAAGAACAGGTATTTGATACACTGCTGATTTGGCAGGTTTTCCTACTTACAAAGCATGTAGAGGTCTGTCATTTTCATCATAGGTACACTTCAACTGTGAGTAACGGAATAAAAAAATTGAGAATATCACATTGTCTGGTTTTTAAATAATTAATTTTGATTTTATTGCATGAAATAAAAAAATTCCAGCTCTCACAGACCTATTAGTTATTCTTTAAGAAGCCCTCCTGTTCTCCACTCATTACCTTTATTAACTGCACCTGTTTGAACGTGTTACCTGTATAAAAGACACCTGTCCACACACTCAATCAAACAGACTCCAACCTCTGACAATGGCCAAGACCAGAGAGCTGTGTAAGGACATCAGGGATAAAATTATAGACCTGCAAAAGGCTGGGATGGGCTACAGGACAATAGGCAAGGAGCTTGGTGAGAAGGCAACAACTGTTGGCGCAATTATTCGAAAATGAAAGAAGTCAAGATGACCGTCAATCTCCCTCGGTCTGGGGCTCCATGCAAGATCTTACCTCATGGGGCATCAATGATCATAAGGAAGGTGAGGGATCAGCCCTGAACTACATGGCAGGACCTGGTCAATGACCTGAAGAGAACTGGATCCACAATCTCAATGAAAACCATTAATAACACATTACGCCGTCATGGATTTAACTCCTGCAGCGCACGCAAGGTACCCCTGCTCAAGCCAGTGCATATCCAGGCCCATCTGAAGTTTGCCAATGACCATCTGGATGATCCAGAGCAGGAATGGGAGAAGGTCATGTGGTCTGATGAGACAAAAGTAGAGCTTTATGTTCTAAACTCCACTCGCTGTGTTTGGAGGAAGAAGAAGGATGAGTGCAACCCCAAGAACATAATCCCAAACGTGAAGCATGGAGGTGGAAACATCATTCTTTGGGGATGCTTTTCTGCAAAGGGGACAGGACGACTGCACCGAATTGAGGGGAGGATGGATGGGGCCATCATGTATCGCGAAATCTTGGCCAACAACCTCCTTCCCTCAGTAAGAGCATTGAAGATGGGTCATGGCTTGGTCTTCCAGCATGACAACGACCCAAAACACACAGCCAAGGCAACTAATGAGTGGTTCCAAAAGAAGCATCCTGGAGTGGCCTAACCAGTCTCCAGACCTGAACACAATAGAAAATCTTTGGAGGGAGCTGAAAGTCCGTATTGCGTAGCGACAGCCCTGATACCTGAAGGATCTGGAGAAGGTCTGTATGGAGGAGTGGGCCAAAATCCCTGCTGCAGTGTGTGCAAACGTGGTCAAGAACTACAGGAAACGTATGATCTCTGCAATTGCAAACAAAGGTTTCTGTACCAAATATTGAGTTCTCCTTTTCTGATGTATCAAATACTTATGTCATGCAATAAATTGCAAATTCATTATTTATAAAATCATACAATGTGATTTTCTGGATTTTTGTTTCAGATTCTGTCTCTCACAGTTGAAGTGTACCTATGATAAAAAGACTTCTACATGCTTTGTAAGTAGGAAAACCTGCAAAATCGACAGCGTATCAAATACTTGTTCTCCCCAATGTATATCTATATATACACACAGTATAGGCTTTCTATATATATATAGTGATCTTCTTCCCTTTCCAATTCCCACTAACCCTGTCCTGTCGGCAGCTCTGCAACTCCTTGGACAGATCTGTGGGATGACATAGTTTATCCAACCACATGTTGCCCGAGCCACCCTATTCTTTTCACACTGTTAACCCAAAATGGAAGCCTTTAGTTGGATCATGCACAGCATGAATACATTCACCGACTATTCTTTTTGGACTGTTGACCCAACATTAAAGCCTTAAGTCGGATCATGCACAGGATTATTATATTCACCGACTATAATTCCACAATTAAATTTACAGGCGCCCAAGAGTGACGTGGTAGGATAGATAATGTGACTTATCTAACCCAAATCCCAAGCAGCACTATATCAATTTTGCACTGCATTGTGCAGGAGGCCCAGAGAAAGTCAGAGAACCCATGGTCAGGCATGAACCCATGACCATCGTGACGTAGACTGTGCTGCAATGCAGCAACTTAGCCCTCTATGTCACACGGACCTCCCAGTTTTCTATAAAATGTCCTAGAAGAAGCATCTCTTACATTTATATTATGCATTGACAGAAACGTTTTACTTCTACTTTTACTTTGTGTACTTATGTACATTTAAGATCACATATTTACTTTTGATACTTAAGTACATTTAAAATCAGATACTTCTAGACTTTTATTCAAGTAAAAATCCAGTAGGGGACTTTTTACTTTTACTGGAGTAGGCTTTTAGCACAATATCTCTACCTCTACTCAAGTATCATTCTCAAGTACTTTTTATACCTCTGTCTAACATGTGGAAGAGCCCTAAAATCGAGGAATAAGGAGGGGAGGGGCCCTAGGAGACAGCCTATTTACAGGGATACACCCCTGCTTGTGTGTGTGTGTATTCATATGTTGGAGTATGTGTGTGTGGAACAGGTGCTGTGGGCATCAGGCTGACTCACCCGTTACCCCATCGCTCTCCTCTCGCTTCGATGCCTCACCTCTCACCTGCCCCTTGGCCCTGACCCTACGGCCAAACACTGCCTCACCGTCCCTCTCCCTCAAATCCTGTCTGAACTCTTCTAAACAGGACACCAGGGGCCAGATACACACACAGAGGGCCTGTATATACATAATCACACGCACTGCCCAATCCAACATGCATCACCTTCCAAACGCTAACAAAGTCATGAATAAAGTTTGTCTATTTTCACAGGGTCTCGAAGGAAATGTTGACCTCATGGAAACTTACCAGAACAGAGCTAAAATACAATTTACTTAGGCATATCTGAAGAAGGAAAGGAAAATAAATTGTCAATTATTCCAATGTTACAGTAATATTTGATTCAGAGGCTAACTAAAATCTCAGTTTGACTCAAGCAACCTTTTTCTTGACATGAGTGGATCTTTCCATTTTGCCTAACATCAGACAACATCAGATGTTCTATTACTCGCTGAGTCCCTGTCTAGTTTAATAAATGCACTGTGCCTGGGTCCCTGTTTAGTCCTGGTCGAATTGTTTTCACAGTCATGTCATACCTCACACAACCACATACTGTATGCACACACATGAAACTGTGTATGCACACAGACACACACACACACAGACAGACGCAAACACATGTACACACAAACACAGTGTTGGTGTGGTCCCATGTACTCACCTCAGTGATGTGTGCATTATCCTCAGCTGTCACTCACCGAGATGCATGTCATGTGCTTCTTGATTGACAGCTGGCTCTGTTGCAGTAGCAGAAGCATGTCTCTGCTTCCTCTTGTGTATGAATGAAAAAGGGGGACAGGAAGGATGGATAGAGAAAGCTAAAGTAGGACACATTACACAATTATTTGAATAAGACAGAACTGTTGTTCGACAGTGATTGTGTGTACCTTTGTGACACACCTGGGGCAGGTTGGATCATAGAATCTCAGCTCAACATCACCTGATGGCCAATCACACACAACCTGTACTGCGATACTACATGACCTGTACTGCGATACTACACAACCTGTACTGCGATACTACACGATCTGTAGTAGTAGCTTACTACTACATATGTTACCAAATGCATCAAAGCTACAGTTTTATCCTGAATTTAGTGTAGATAGACCATCAGTCTTTACTTTTCAACAATTACAGTGGAAGGAGGAACTTGTTCACCATTCTCGATTAAACTACAAAATAAAAGTGTCTTTGATGACCTTCAATCCTTCAATATTGTCCTCAGTCACGCATAACACCATGTTCAAGGACAACAGCACTTGTGATTCTAGGACCATGTGTGGCAGTCTGACATGAATCAAAGCACAACCTTTTTCCCTGCTGTTAAACTCAATCTGTCTTCACTGAAACACTGGTGTAGGCGTAACATTGAGGACATTGTATTTCTGTGCAGCAAAATAAAGTATGAATGAAATACGGAAAGAAAATGTGATCACAGTTTCTTCAAAAGTTATCAGTAAGATGATATTTGATCAGTTCCATGAAATCAACGCCAAACGTTGTTATGAGTCTGTGATATTATTAAATTAATTAATCCGTACTGTAATGCAAGTGATGGATTTCAGCTTCTTGAGCCACTATGAAGGTGAACTGAACGTAGGGGAAGAATTACAAACCTCATTGTTTGTCTCATTTTATTTATTCAACAGTCTGCTCTTTGTGGAATATTTGAATCTCCAGATCGACTGTGGGTTTTGATGAAAACAGTTCACAAACCGGCTGAATTCGCTGGAAAAATGAAACGTGTACTTTCAGAGAGTAGAGGAGATGTCTTGTTGAAAGTGCCTTTCTGACAGTTGGAGAACACACCCCACATGAGATTTTTGGAAAGACTGGAAACTTGACAGTTTTGTGACTGTCTCCATGGTAACCAGAGAGTGAACTCTCATTAGACAGTGGTATCATGTAAAAATCTATTTCAGAGGAATGGAAAAAACTGACGAAAAAAGCTGAGAAGAGCATAAATTGAAAACAGTCGAATGACAACACAACAAAAACAAAGGACTGTTTACACAAACACACACCATTTATATAAATATATTACACATACAGTCATGACAAATACCAATTTGTCTACTACAAATGAAGTACGACCAACCTAGGCCAATCAGAATCGTTTTGTAAATGCAGACTCTCCATGTCAAGACCGTTTATTCAAAAGGATGTCTAATGGTGTCATAGATTTTGTATGAGTTAGCGAAATTGAACATGTGTGGCAAATTTCATCAGTAGTCCAACAGATCAAGTGGTAAAGAAATTGCCAATGTGTGGTCGCTATATACAATATCTTGCATGTATTGAGCCCTGATACTTTTTCCAACATGTTAAAGGTTGTTAACATATGAATATTCTCAGCAGTCATTTCTATGCATTTATGTGCAAGATCCCAAACACAGGTTGAGTGGTGGGACCTTTCAACATTTGTATTACCAATTGATTGATTGACAAAGTCACATAATATCTCAGATATCACTAACCCAATTTGTCTAACCATGGATATGAGATGTGTCAGATGATGATGAGTTCATGTTTTCGTTGTATGCTGGAATGATGAAATTACACAAGACTTTTAATCATGTATGTTCATGCTTCAAAGAAAATGTTTAAAGTATACATTATTCGATTGAAATGTGTTGACATCCATTTTACATAGGCAATATGGCCCTAGAACCTGATAATTGCAGTAAAAAAAACTATTTTAAGGGCATTTTTTTCCTGTCCTTTGGCTTTGCTTCAGGCCAAATAATAGCTCTTATTCAGTAGTTATTCACAATTATTCCTGTTTTTCATACATTAGTGCTTATACAATTCCCAATCATGAAATACTGTTGTATCGTAGGGAGTCGAAGTTGCTAAATTATGAACTAATATTCAACTTGCATTGCATATTTCTTTCTTTATCATATTGTAAATGCCTCCAGGACATCGCATAATGTAAAATAATGACAGGACTGAGCCTGCAGAACCTCAAGGCTACAGCTACACATAAAAACATGGTTTGTTGTGTTAACCATGAATGTTACCTCTGACTCATTTTCTTTGTTAAGAACAGGTGGAATTAATTGAGTTGACTCTCAGGTGATGTATCAGATGTTTCTTTCCTGTTATTATCCCTACTTATTATGCTGTAAGTAGTCCCCATCTTAAAGATGTAATGTCTTGATTAGGCACTTTTATGGAGAAATAGAAGTAAAGAGGATGTGAGTTTATTAAAAAGGTTTTCTTCATTTGCATCAATGCTATTGTCCCACACACTAAGGGGCTCTAATGTTTGCTTTGATCCCACGGCAAGCGGGGGGGCTCTCACCTCATGTCCCACTTTGCGCCGCAGGCACTGAGGGCAGGTGGCTGTCCAATCTTTAACATCCTAGTTCATCCCCATCCAAATGAAGCGTCTGCGTTGGTTTGCCAGTGAACTCTCAGCACTCGGGTGCCCCATAAATCGAGCCCAAGATTTCTCAGGATTGTGTCTGTATACAGTCGGAGCAGGAGAAAGAAATCTCTGTAAGCCAAAATGGGAGCCCTTAACAAGGTCGATTGACGCTTGTGAGCGTCTAAGCTTTATATTTCCCGAAGTGTACATGCTGTTGGAAACTGCTGCAAATAATGAGGGGTGGTTTGTGCATGTGGGTTCATCACAGCAGGAGATCACGTTTCTTTGGGTCGACTTCAGCGACTTTATTTTGAATAACTGAAAATATTATAGACAGGTAGGAGTAGTAGTAGTAGACGTAGTGAACATGACTAAATCACATTTTGCAAGGATGTAGGACATCACTCTGCACTAAAACAGTTTTTTGGGGGGAGGGGGGTAAGGGGATGGCTGGGTTTTTTACACATAAACATGTGTAAGAATATGTACATAGTGTTTTTTGACATATGTATGTCCCCCTAACATTGCACACTGGTTCTCAAGACCTGGGGGCATCCCAATATGGATATAACAGGACTATTCTTCGAGGTTGTCATGCAATGTACAATAATAATAATAATTAAAAAAAATCTTGTAGCCAAGGATCTTCTGAATCCAAAACTACAGTTGTGCTCAAAAGTTTGCATACACTGGCAGAAATTGTGAAATTTTACCATTGATTTTGACAGTATGCAAAACATCTGATTTATGTAAGGATAGTGCTCATATGAAGCCATTCATTTTCACACAGTTATTTGGCACCTTTGTAAACCATACTGATAACCAGAAATCACCCAAATGGCCTGAATCAAAAGTTTACATACCCTTGAATGTTTGGCCTCAGACACACAAGGTGACACACACTGGATAAAATGGCAATTAAAGGTTAATGTTTTACACCTGTGGCAAAAATCTTCTCCTAACACAACTTGCCTCAAAAATGTTTAAGATCCAAATTAACGTTTTTTTTGTTCGCAAATCGGCTCCCATCGTTCACCAAAAAAAAACGTTCAACAAGAGCCATTCAGTCACGAATGACCAATCACTAGCATTGACCCTGTTTTCCGCCATCAAATTAGCAAAAGTGGATTCATGCCGTGCTCTTAGATCATTAAAATAGGGCCCATAGTGTTATATGGGTGTTTTCTCTGGTCACCTCTTAGGCAGAATAACGCGTTGACTTGTCCCCTCCGTCACAATTTGCTTACCAGTGCCCAACAAACACCACCATTAAACACAAACATCTCTGTCCTCTCTGTGTCCTTTTTCCATCTGTGTAAAAACCTATCCCCTGTGCTCATCCCTTCCTCCTTTAATTAACCAAGTGCCACCATTCACCGAGGCAACATATCAATGAATTGGCAACAGCTGTCTTTTTGCCTTCCAAGTCTGTGCCTATATACTAATCTAACATGTGATGCACACCCCACTACAACAGTGCTATCAACAGCCCACACAATAAAAGATCTCAATTTATGTACGGGGAGTAGAAACTCAAACATAGTAAATTACATACACTGTAAAACACTCAACACAAACAAATAGGTAGCATGCAGAGCACACTATTTTTGTTTGGCGAGGATTGGGCAACTACAAAGTCTAGGGCAGTGGTCCTCAAACCCTTCCATGGAGGGCCTAGTTTATGCAGGTTTTTGCTTTTACCTTGTACAAGCCTGATGGAGTAGCTCACTAATTGGTTAGTATCTCCCCTCACCTGGCAGTCTAGGTCCTAATTATGCTCTAATTGAAGAGAAAGACCAAAAACCAGCATACACTAGGCGCTCCATGAAAGGGTTTGAGTCTAGGGTACTATTTAATGTGAATGATGGGCGCTCGACACTCAAGTGTCGAAACTGTCTCGATGTTTTCGACACTCACTGCATCGGAACAATGTATCGAGACGTGTTTCAAAAACACTGCTGGTCACATGACAAAGTGTCGTCGAAACACTTTGTCATGTGACATTGAACGATACCTGTGTCGCACTTGTCAAAAACACTGATGTATCGGGTATAAAACGAGGCATAAAAAAATGGACATTTCGATTGCGTGAGACTGTGGCTGACAGAATTGTGAGAGTATTTCAAGTTTGAGCCATCAGACACAAGATGGACCAACAACATCAGATGTTTTATTATTATTATTGGATATATATTTATATCTTTGACATTATGTAATCCTTTACACACACACATCTTCAACTGCGTATATCGGCGAGGGGTCGCAGGCCTTTATACAATTACAAATTGATATTTGTTTTATTGCCAGGGGTTGGTAATGATGATAACCTGTGGTCAATCCTGGAAAACAGAGTCAGTGACACCAAAAGAATAGAGTGCTAGTGCCAATGCAATGGTTAAAGTTCAACGGTACCTAGCAGATGCATACCTGGTCTTGAATTGGTGTACTGGGCCAAAAATGTCTTCCGTCACCTATATTAACATCCAATGGTCAATTTAGCCATCCCTGCAACCTGTGCCCTGCGAGAATTTTTGTCTGCCCTTCGAGACAAAACAATAAATCGCCTGAGCACTAGCAATGTGGAAAATATATAACGTCAATCGACTTAGTCAGGAATCGAACTGGCAACCCATAACAAATATTATGCATGCATTAATTTATACCTTCATAACACCGATCCATAAAATATCAATGTAAATTTTGTACAGTTTTATTCCCACTCTCATCAGATCAGCCAAGTTGACATCAGTTTGATGTTTTGGAAACACTCCACATCAACATGTTTGTATGACAATATGTTAGGAAAGTGTTTATTGTCTCAGACAGTTATATTTCATTAAATAACCCACATTATTGACACATTACAACTATCAACCCCTGTTTGAAACTATCCAGTTTGTGATGAAGGATGTGAATAGTTCAGTCCGTTTACAGAAGTGTCTGTCTGATCATAGTGGAATTAAGACTGCTGTGTGCCATAATTAAAGTTGCTCGAGTCAAGGTTTCGAAACGTTTCACGACGCCTCAAATCAAATGTAACGGATTTAACTGTCAAAGTAGAAGTGTCGAAACGTTTCACGAAGCCTCGACACAAATGTTTCAATTTTATCAAATGTTTCAAATGCCTCGCTTTGACCATCACTACCTATAGGCTACAGGAGATCATCTTTCACCAGGCCTACATTTTTGATCCATATATAAAAATACTAAAGTTTCCAAAATGTTCAAGGATGTGTTGTGATTTCTACTCTTGAATGGCCATACCTCCAAAATGAATTTTCTCAGAATTTCCACTGACCCTGCCTTATCGGCAGCACCACAACTCCCCGGAAAGATGCAGGATAGTGAGAGGCGCGCACAAGGTTCATCCAACCATGCCGCCGATTATTTTCACACTGCTCATCCAACATGGAAGCCTTTAGTCAGATCAAGTACGAGATTATTACCCTCACCAACTACACTACTTACAGGTGCCTGATCTGCACATAAGATTGATGTTCAGAAAAATTGATCGGTCCTTGTCATGGATGGGCTAGAGGTTCTGTCCTGAGGGACAGAGGGCGATGTGAAATCTTTTCCTTTAGAGGGCGCTGTGAAGACTATTCCTTTCTTTCATGGTTTGAGACAGATACAGAAGAAGATGAATAGCTAATCCATGAACATCTCTTTTACATCTTGTCTGAGACGTTAGATATACTGGTAGGTTCTACTTTGAAACCTCACTTCATTGCAAAAGTAAACAGACTTTAACTATAGCCTGATGTTATATTGTCGAAGTGATTACTGTGGGTTTCCAGATAGAGTTGGCTCAGACAAGAGAACAGGTTCTGCTATGAGGCGGTAAATTACTCTGTTGGGAACCTGCTACATATTCAACCACCTTGCTAACGAGTCTGTGAGCCCTACTGCTAAATCTATGCACTATAAACTGTCTGTAGTTTACATGAACAATACTGCCCACAGGGGAGACATTTCTGGTAGAGCATGACACTTGCAATGCCAGGGTTTTTTAGTTCAATTCTCTTCAGTGGTCATGATAAAAAAGAAATGCAAAATACAAGTTTAGCAATTGAGTCAAAATAACACAATAACAATAAAATACATTTTATCTAGCCAAGTCAACAGCTGACCCACAACGCATGTACTGTACTGTATGTATTTTTGGTCGGCTGTCAGAGCAAGGCTTCTGTGGTTAGAAAACCAACTCCTCAGCACTACTACCCCAGCATACAAAATATACTGGTAAGATATGCAGTGGGTTACTTATTTGAGGGACCGCAAATCTGCATAGTATATGTTTACATAGTAGCACAACATGCAGATTTTATGACGAAAAACGACACTACAAACATGTGCTGCCCTCCACAGCACAGACCTTGTAACCAGCTTAAATTTGTTGATTTGACAACTCATGTTGAGTTGACATCATGTAAAATCAAGTAAGTTTAGTAAGCAAAAAACAATGTTTAGCCAAATTTTAAAACATATCCAATGTCAAATCAACTTAAGAAAATTTACAAAATTTCAAGCTATGATAAGTAATTATTTTATCATAACTTACGAAATCAAATTGAAAATCCTACGATTTATGCAGACTTGAAAAAATAAATATATACAAAAATGGTTCTTCAGTTGTTGACATAAGGGAACCCTTGGGTTCTTATTTTTAATAGTGTGTGCCTAATCAACTTTCCATTTAGATCCAATCAGTTCAATCAACCAAAGTAAGATTACAGTTGCATTGACTAAAAATGGAAAGTTATGATAACTACAATGTTGAATGTTGAATGAGCATTGTGGGTAATTCAACATCAATCCCTCTGAGAATGTTTCCCTTAATGTGACATTGATAACGATTCAGGGTACTTGACTGTTTCAGGGGTAATGTGCTAGTAGAAAGGCCACTAAGCCTAACAACAAAAATACACAGATCTTCTAGTTTTTCTTTCGTGGACAAGATGCTTCTTACAGTGAAAATAATGGAGCAGGTAAATATTATTTGAAGAACTACACAGAATCTCTTAAAATATTGTACAAGTGTGACTTTGGTTTCTATCAGAGGTTAAATTGGTATTTGGCAGCTCCATGTGGCATAGTGGTTTTGTAAGCCAGCTACATGAAGATGGTCATGAGTTCAAATGTAACAAAGCTTCCCCGAATTTGCCCAGAAACCAGCATAAGGCAACACAAATTGGCACAACTCTACCTGGGATAAGGGATAGATAAACCAGATTAATATACATATCTTGCTACGTCACACTCCAGCAACTCCTTGTGTGCAGATAAATAAAACAATATTTGAAAGTTGGTGGACCCTTCTTTCAGGGTCAAAGAAGGCTTTGACGTTCTGCAATGACACAATAAATACATCTCCAACCAATTCTGTGTATTTTGCAATTACATTTAGCAGTATTCTGTTAAGTCACTTACAAAATTGAGTGCATGCATTAGGAACTGTTCCCATGTGGGAATAAAAGTGAAACCTGGCATTGCAAGTGCCATGCTCTTCAGAGGATGTTTTGCTCAATTATTCACAAAATTGCTTGATGATACCAATGAAAGGGTATCTACATTTGTTTTAAATGTGTGTGTGAGCAATCTGTTGAAGAAAGGTTATCTGTTAAAATATATTTGTCTTGAATTAAACTATTAGTTTATACACTAAGCCAACAAGGAGGAAATGGACCAATCGAAATTAACTTTACAGTTCCACTGACTTATTGTTGAGAAATATAATATAAATCTTATGCGTGGACCAACAGCTTGTGCCAATTTCTTTACCTTTCAAGATATATGTATATAACAAAAAAGGAAAACTTCATTAGGTAACCTGCCCTATAATATCTGTGGGCCTAGAATTGTTACTGTATGTCATTGTCACGTACCAAGAGAAGGTTGGAGACAAGTGCAAGACAAGGAGGTTTTATTATCTTACTCTCCGACAAAATAACAAGGCAGTAATGCCAGGAACAACCGGTCATGCAGTAGCAGCAGGTAAAATACCCAACAAAGAAGGACTCATAATTTTAACTGTTAAATACCCTGACAGGCAGTCATTAGCAATTACAGAATCATTTGCACCTGTGTGCGCAATGGAGAGCCCATAGAGAAACTAGATATCCTCATTCAGGTGAGGGACGAAACAAAAAAGGCTACTACATGAAGAAGCAACAGTGATCCGCCAAGTCAAATGGCACTTATGGTGCCCAAATGTGCCCAAATGTGCCCAAATGTGCCCAAATGTCTAAATTTCAAAAGCCGCCTAGGACTCCTTCAACTAAAACCATTATAACTTTTGTTTGCTTCACACTAATGACATCAAATTTCACACATGTACTCACCAGACATAGAAGTATGTTTCTAAACTGTTTTAGAGCTGCTG
>JACXGM010023252.1:0-16304 GCA_016801145.1 Umbra pygmaea
CCAGAGTTACGTTCAAAAAGCACAGTCACTGGATGAAGTGGCCTGTCTCATTCCGTCCAAAATTACGTTCAAAAAGCACAGTCACTGGATGAAGTGGCCTGTCTTATTCTGTCCAGAGTTACGTTCAAAAAGCACAATCACTGGATGAAGTGAACTGACTCATTCCGTCCAGAGTTACGTTCAAAAAGCACAGTCACTGGATGAAGTGGCCTGTCTTATTCTGTCCAGAGTTACGTTCAAAAAGCACAATCACTGGACGAAGTGGCCTGTCTCATTCTGTCTAGAGTTACGTTCAAAAAGCACAATCACTGGACGAAGTGGCCTGTCTTCTTCTGTCTAGAGTTACGTTCAAAAAGCACAATCACTGGATGAAGCGGCCTGTCTCATTCTGTCCAGAGTTATGTTCAAAAAGCACAATCACTGGATGAAGTTGCCTGTCTTATTTTCCCCACAGCTAGGATCAAAGCCAACCCTCCCATCTGTTGAGTGTGTGCATTTTGGTTGTTGCACCTAATCATAAACATTACATGCCCTTAAAATGATGAGTGGAACCTATTGTAATCCATGTCAGTTAGGATGTATTGTGTTGAGGAATCAAAAGGAGACAAAAGCAGATATGAAAAGGTTTAAATGCCAGCCTAACACAAAACACACAGCTGACACGAAACAATACTCGACAATGAGGTAACGAACAAACAGGCTTAAATACCCCACTGACACTAATGATGAACAGCTGTGTAAACATGCACCTGTGCTCATAATCATCAACATAGAGAGATGCTAGAGTCCGAAATAAGTAGCATAGATATTACTGGATGAAACATATGTGACGTCACCCATTGGTTTGTGAAGATCTGATTTGAGTCAACGAATTTGCCGTTACGGGCGCAACCATCTTGGTTGCTGATGTGATGATTTTAGATAAAAGGAGGTATCTGACTGTGACGTTAGCTGAGAGTTCGCAAGGCTGTTTACACTCTGCGTTATGTTACACACTTTCACTGGTACAGTCAATGTCAATCACATCATAGCCATGCCCTAAAACACCCCCTGCTTTATCACTGATTTTTAAATAAATTAGACGATAATTCAAAAACATAACAGCATTCTTTATTGTAGAAGACTTAAAACTAGCAATTGAGACCATAAACTCAAGACAAAAATGTTTATTGAGGTAATAAATGAAGTGAGAAGTTTAATAGACTTCTACAGAAACCAACCTCCATTGCTACCACACGTGTCGCCCCTAGCTGGAATTCAGATGAAATTTTAGATAGAATTTTTTGCCAAACCGAATGCTAGCCCTGTGGCTAGGACATGAATACAAATACTACAAGGTATCCTCAATACTCCGGGGACTGAGAACGGCGAACACCATGAGAGGCAGGGGCGGATGTGACAGTATGTATGTATTAAATACCCGGATTGAGTAAAACATCCAACGGAAATACAATTTTTTTTGAGTAAAACTCATTTATAAAATATTTAAAAGAAATTCATGACCAATTCCATGTCAGTTTAAATAAAACGTTTTTATTGCTAGTTTTCATAGTGCCTGTTTCCTTCCAGAAATCCTAAATGTCCCTTTTGCGCTTTGTCCTAATTTTTCACTAATACAGAATGAATGTTATTCTAACACCAGGATTAGTTCAGGATTATTCTGCAGGATGCAAAAAAGCTTCACCTTATATCTGATAATACAGGAGGGATAATAATGATAAAATTGCATATACCAGAATGGCAATATTATATTCAGCTCATCTCCCACTGTAATCCTGATAGACAAACGTAATTTGAAACATTAATCAGTTCTAAATCCGTGTTCAAACCTACCTTTATTTGCGTTGGAGAAGATGCATGCTGGCTGTGTATTAGACACTCTAGGTACTGAGGTTGTTCAAATATGCTGCTTCTATCCCTCTAAATTTCCTTTTATCTTTGACATGATTGGCGGGTTGTCCTCAATGCTTCATGTACTGTACTAGTTGTCTCCTATCTACCTATCTAGAGGGTATCCTTATTGGCAGACTCAATAGCCTTGGCTTCTTGAACAACTGCCTGAATTAGTTCACCATCTACTTCTCTGATAGGGTCCAGTGTTAAATCTTAGGACCTGCTGTCTGGACTCTGTATGTCTCTATGCGGGTGCTACTGGGTTCTATTCTTGGGGCAACACTTTCCTTGTATATATCAATGATGTCATTCTTGCTACTGGTGACTGATCCACCTCTACGCATATGAAACCATTCTATACACATCTGGCTCTACATGGAACACTGTGCTAATAATCCTCGAAGGGAGCTGATGCCAAACAACACTCCTTCTGCGGCCTACAACCACGCTTAAACTCTAGTAAAACTAAATGCATGCTCTTCAACTGATCACTGCCCGTACCCACCAGCCTGACTAGCATCACCACTCTAGATGGGTCTAAACTAGGAACCCTTTTAGATAAGGATGCTGTAATTGACATTTCGGAAACCGGAATGCATATCAGAGAATCTGTCGTGTGACTAAAAATGGTAGATTACCTGTTAATTGACTTCACTTTCAAAGACTTTAGAGAGGCAGGGCAGGATGGAGATTGGTCTGTAGCAGTTTGGGTCTAAAGTGTCACCCCCTTTGAATAGGGGGATTACTGCAGCAGCTTTCCAGTCGTTAGGTATCTCAGATGAAGCAAAGGAGAGGTTGAAAAGGCTAGTAATGGGAGAGGCAATAATAAAGACAGAGTCCAGATTGTCTTGTCCAGCTGAGTTGTAGGGGTCGAGGTTTTGCAGCTCTCTCAAAACATCATCAGGCTGGATTTGGGTGACAGAGACGTGTGGGGGGGCTAAGGCTGATGCTCAGGTAGGTGCAGGGTTTTTTGTCCAGGTGGGGGTGACTAGATGGAACGCATGGCTTGCCATAGCAAAATGCTTGTTGAAGTTCTCTACTATAGTGTGCAAATGGTATAAAGCTGTGTTGTGATGAGTTAAACCTAACACAACTAATTAATAAACATACTCAGCCTAATCTAAAAGAGCAGAGAAACTCCACATTAATTGATTATATTTTGAAAAATGCTCCAGATAAATATTTGGCTGTGGTGTTTTCCGCCAGATGTAAGTGTCCACTGCCCAATAGCTTGTGTTAGAGATGCCAGAATTCCCAAGGCTAATCCCCTTATTATATCTAAAATGAATTTTAGGAATTTTAATGAACTAGTTTTCTTAAATGATTTTAGTAATTCTGATTTTACCGGAATTTCTGCCTTAACAGATGTTGAGCTTGTCCTGGAGCAATTCATCAGGGTTTTTAACTCTGTTGCAAACAGGCATGCTCCTTTTAAGAGAATTATTGGCACGGTTGGAGTATGGAAAGAAAGGGAGACCAGACAGGTAGCAGATGGTTGTTGAATTTAATGAAGTAATCCAGGGGTGTACAACGGTAGAGTAGTGGTGAAAAGGTAGAGAGTAGCACACCGGTATGTATTTAGCAGGATAGTATGCTATTTAGAACACAGGAAGACAAAGAGCATACGCAAGTATTTGACTAAGACATAGGAGGCAAAACGAATATGACTATACTCTATGCTGTGTAGCAGCATAGACGCTGTGTAGCAGCATAGACGCTTAGGCTAAAAATACAAATAGCATACGGATATACTCAAGCTACACATAAACAGTTCACTGTCCCCTAGAGTGCTCATTTACAGCAGCTGATACTAATAGGCAATTAGGTCCAACCAACTCAAATGACTAACTTATTGTCAGACCGGTCAGTATCTGCGGTTGTCCAGAGGGTGGTGCTAACGTACCATATACACACATAATACTACTCCAAAACCACAGTACCTGAATAATACAGAACACAAAAAGGCATGAATGCACGTGAGTCCACATCTCAGTCCACTGCCACACCATCCCATAGTGGGATAGTGTGACAGTAATAGATCAAATCCATGGTTTAGCAAGGCCATTTAATAAGGTGCTAGACCCAAATTCAGGTGACCTGCTGATCTGCTCATATGAGACAGTCCTGGTTCTGAGGAGATAAGTGTCTTCTCGAAGGTATTTGATCAACAACCCAGGGTCTATATATATGTCAGCCCATACTGTTGTTCGGGGCATGTCCCCAAAAAGATCTTTATTACCTTGTTCTGAGATGTTCCTGTTTCCAGACGAGATGTTACTTTATTAAATACTCTATGATCAACCTGCTGTCTGACTCCTGAATCATTATTAGTGTGAATGCTGTTCTGCTGTCTGACTCCTGAATCATTATTAGTGTGAATGCTGTTCTGCTGTCTGACTCCTGAATCATTATTAGTGTGAATGCTGTTCTGCTGTCTGACTCTTGAATCATTATTTCAACCAGGATACTTTTAGCAGCAGAATAATCATCTATTTACATTTGGATGCTTAGCTGTGCTCTGCTGCCATGTTTATTGACCTGTTTATTGATACTGTAGACCAGGGGTCATCAACTCTGGTCCTGGAAGGCCGAAACACTTTTTGTTTTTTTATTTTACCTAGTAGTTAATTGCAATCACCTGCTTTCCCAGGTATAAACCAGTAAATTGTTAGAAAGAGAGAACAAAAATAAGAAGTGTTTCGGCCCTCCAGGACCGGAGTTGATGACCCCTGCTGTAACACCATGACATATTGCTAAGTAAATTGTCCTCAATAGGTCTGAACTCAGATGTTTTCTTGAGGTAGGCAAGGGTGTTCCCCAGGGTTCCATTTTAGGACCTGTTCTTTTTACTCTTTATATAAATTATATAGGTTAGTCCATTAAAGATTGTATTTTCCTCTTGTATGCAGAAGACAGTTATCTACTCTATAGCCCCATCCATTGATGTTGCAGTATCAAGATTGCAGTCTGATCATACTGTTGTTCAGGTGGTCCTTGCAAGCTTGAAGCTTGTTTTAAATCCAGGGAAGACAAAGTACATGCTTTTCACAAAGTCATATAAACCTTGTTCTTCTTTATTGAATCTTTACTGCATGAATGGCTCTACAATTGAACAAGTTCCTGCTTACTAATACCTTGGTATTTGGTTAGATAGTGATCTTTCATTTAAGAAGCATGTTTTTGAGCTTGTTAAGAAGCTTAAATTTAAAGTGGGCTTTCTTTACAGAAATAAGGCATGCTTCTCACTTGCTACCAGGAAGCAGATTGTTCCATCAACATTGTTACCTGTCCTTGATTATGGAGATACTATTTACAATAGTGCTGCAGGTGTGACCCTGAGATCTCTTGACCTGGTTTGCCACAGTGCTCTGCGTTTTATCACTCATCATTTACCAAAAAGTTGGATGGACCTTGTTAAAAACACGTAGACGATTGCACCTCTCCCAGATTTTTACAAAGCCCTTCTCCAAAGGCTCCCTAAATACCTATCTACTCTTCTGGAGTTTAGGGTCTCTAATTATAAAACAAGATTGCAGGGCTGGATGACATTAGAGACTCGCTTTGTAAAGTCTAAGTTTGGTAGACTTAGTCTTGCTCCTTAAACTTCTAAATGAGACCCTGTTCTCAATGTGGTTTTCCCTGGTTAAATAAAAAAATACAAAATGTGTAGATTTGTCGGCAGTAACATCTTTTCCTATTCTTAGAGCCGTGGGCAGCTGGGCAGAGATGTTCCTGTTCTCCAGGGATTTTACAATGTTCCAGAACGTTTTAAATTTCGTACTGCAAGAAGCAAATTTATGTTTGAAAAAGCTAACCTTAGCTTCCCTAACCGCCTGTGTGTACCAGTTCCTAGTTTCCTATGTTTAAGAGAAACTAGGTGAAACAACCAAAAATCAGTAGTAAGAGCATTCACTGTATGAAATCCTGGATGAGGTAAGGTCATACTCTGCAAAAGTTATAGAGCATGAACCTGCAGGTACGAGTCACAGACTTGATATTTGCAGAGAACAAGAGGGTATCATCCAGGGTCACACCAAGGTTCTTTGCACACTGCCTGGGTGACATTGTGCAGTTCTCAACTGAAGAAGAGCAGATCTGTCTGGTCAGGGTTGAGCTTGAGGTGCTGACATCCATCCATAGATCCCAGCCAGGCATGCAAAGATGCGTGTTCTCATTTCCGTGTCAGAAGGGGGGAAGGAGAGTGATAGTAGCGTGTGTCCTGCATAACAGTGATAGTAAAGTCAATGAGGTTATGACAGAGCCAAGGGATTTGGTGAAGAGAGAGTAGAGGATCAAAACAAATGTATGTATAAAATGCTATTGACCAATTGATCCTTTCAAACATGGTTAATGATTTTTAAACCATATTGAATTTTGGACTGGTAATATTTAATTACATGGGGTGTACGAATATTGAGGTATACTGTATGAAAATTGTTGATCCTACCCAACATTTGTCGAAAAAAGTTTAGCTGTTAAGAGTTGATTTTATAATCTACCTCTCTGTCTATATACATTCATGTACATACACCAATCAGCCATAAAATAATGAGCACTGACAGATGAAGTGAATAACACTGACAATGTCGCTATCATGTCACCTGTCAGTGGGAGAAATATATTAGGCAGCAAGTGAACGTTTTGTTATGTGTTAGAAGCTGAAAAAATAAGAAAGCGTAAGGATTTGAGCGACTTTCAGGGCCTATTTGTTAGGGCTAGATGACTGGGTTGGCGCTCTCCAAAACTGCAGCTCTTGTGGGGTGTTCCTGGTCTGCAGTGGTCAGTACCTATCAAAAGTGCTCCAAAGATGGAAAAGCTGTGAACCGGCAACATGGTCACGGGTGGCCAAGACTCATTGATGTACATGGGGAAGGAAGGCTGGCCCATGTGGTCCGATCCAACAGACGAGCTACTGTAGCTCATATGGATGAATAAATGAATGCTGGTTCTGATAGAAAGGTGTCAGAACACATAATGCATTGCAGGTTGTTGCATATGGGGGTGCGTAGCCGCAGAACAGTCAGGGTGCCCATGCTGACCCCTGTCCCCCGCCAGAAGCGCCTACATTGGGCACGTGCATATCAGAACTGGACCACGGAGCAATGGAAGAAGGTGGCCAGGTCTGATGAATCATGTTTTCTTTTACAGCTCGTGGATGGCTGGGTGCGTGTGTGTCACTTACCTGGGGAACACATGGCACCAGGATGCACTATGGGAAAAAGGCAAGCTGGCAGAGGCAGTGTGATGCTTTGGGAAATGTTCTGCTGGGAAACCTTGGGTCCTGCCATTCATGTGGTTGTTACTTTGACATGTACCACCTACCTAAGCATTGTTTGGCAGACCAGGTACACCCTTTCATGGCAATGGTATTCCCTGATGGAATTGGCTGTATAATGCACCCTGCCAATAAGCAAAAATTGATCAGGAATGGATTGAGGAACACAACAAAGAGTTCAAGGTGTTGACTTGGCCTCCACATTGCCCAGATCTCAATCTAACCGAACATTTGTGGGATGTGCTGGACAAACCAGTCTGATCCATGGACGCCCCACCTGAACTTACAGGACTTGAAGGATCTGCTGCTAACGTCTTAGTGCCAGATACCACAGAACACCTTCATTTTCTCCTCATGTTAAATTCCGATCAGTCCCTCAGCTAAAATCACATCTATTAGATAGAATAGAAATCCCATTCCATGTTCTTTCTCTGTTTAACAACCTTCATGTATCTAGCATTCAGTCTGCAAATATATTTTACACCCGTCCTAACCTCTAATTTACCGTGACCAAAAGTTGAGACCAATTACATTGTGCCATTTTAATATTTAGCTCTAGCTTATACATTTTGTGTTATTTTACAATATTTACAAATCTTGTGCATTTTACAGGACCCAGTTTCACTTGATCCACCCCTCATCCACACCCAACACTGTCCATCTATCTCTTAACCAAAGCCATAATGGGTTTCTATTTGCCATGTACATTTCTACTGTACTGTGATGCTTCACATAATTATGAAACCTTTCTATTTTCAATGACTCCACCAATTTGGAATTAAAGATGAATATTTTTGCTAAAATAATTATCATATTATTAATTGTCTGACTCCTACATTTTAAGTCTCCAAGTATTGCTATTTGTAACGTTAATTGAAAACAAATATTGCATTTATTCATCCATTGTTGCACCTGTGACCAAAAACATGCAACATAAGGACAGTACCAAAAAAGATGATCTATAGATTCTGCTTCCTCAGAGCAAAATCTGCAGAGTTGGGAAGATTGTATTCCCCACTTCTATTTGTTGCCAATATTTTGTATAATAACTTGTATTGAAATATTCTAATTTTTGAGTCTGGTGTTGTTTTGCGTATTAAACCAAATGCGTTATGCCACGGGATCGGAACATCAAAAATTTCTTCCCAGCTATTTTGTAGTTTATATGGAAAAGCAACCAGTTTTTTTGTTCTTAGATGGAATTGGTATATTTCTTTGTTTATCCGTATTTTTCTCATCCATGTGAGATCTTTAATACATGGTTGACAGACAATATCAGACCTTTTCCCTCCCTGTATTTTCTTCTTTCAATTATATGGTATTGCTGCAGTTAGTTGATTATATTTTTGAAGAGAGCATACGTCTCCATACGTTTTTGTTAACTGTATGTATGGCATCACTCCCCCGGCATCATTTATAATGTCATTTACAAACATTATTCCTTTTCCAAACATCTTGTCAATGTATACATGTTACGGTCATGCCTTCACTCCGTGTCTTCATACTCTGGTCTCCCCTTGCTATACACCTTCCCAACTGTCTGGAAGGCATACCTGTCATCAAGTCTATTCCACCTTATTGCCTGCACCTGCTACTGTTTGGTTGAGATATATACACCCACACTCCAATTCCTCAGTGCAAGGTATTGCGAGTAACTGTGCATACTGAGCGTTTAGAGATACGGTTGACTGTCTTTCTGGTTTGATTTTTGGATTGCTCTCTTCATCTTTGGAATTTGGATTATCCCTTGGTACCTCAGCTCTGTATATTCTGTCCTTATAGTAATCGACTACGCTTGTTGGAGTACCTGATTTGAAGCCCGACCCCTGCCTGGAGGAGTACCTGTTATCCAGTGTATCAACCTAGCCCGTCCGACTGCCCGCCTCGAAGCCAAGCCCTGTTTTTGTCTGAGTACCTCCACTGTTGTCTGACCCACGTCTGTCCCTTGATCATTCTCTGCCTGCCCCTTGTCTGTTCTACGCTCACTCTGGGAAGTCTGTGCCCGGTATTATTTACAATAAACATTTATTAACACTGCTTCAACTGTCCGGGTGCAATACGTTACAATACAGGCTTTTTATCAACTATTATATGAGAATTTAGCCACAATAATTGTTGTAAAATTTGGTCCCTATTTTCAGGTGGATTAAATTGGAATTGCAACCAACTTTTCATGGCTTGTTTGAAAAATAACGACATCTTAGAAATTATTTCCTTTTCCAATATCTGAAAATGATCAGTTGTAATTTGTAGAAAAGGAAATAGGTCCTTACTGAACAGTTAGGATTCAGGTATACCTTTTGTATTACTGATGCTTTTAATGAAAGATCCAATGCATTATACAAGTATGCTCTTTTTATTTTGTCTGGCTTACCATCACATATAAAGTTAAATATCTTTTGTTCAAATAATTTAAAAAACATGTCATTGGGTGTAGGTAAAACCGTAAGCATATAGGTAAACTGTGAAACAATGAGAAAGTTAATTAATGTGATTTTACCACTTTCTTAGGTGTTACTAAAACAAGAGTTTCCAGCAGACAATTTCAGTAAGTGATTGTCTGTTTGTGACTGAATAAATACAACTCATCACACATATTAATTAAGATACATGAATCCTGCAAAGAACCATTTTCCTAAAGCTCCAAACCATGCTCCCTTTTGTCTATTCATTTTAATATGCCCTCTAGTGGCTGGATGTGTTAATTGCAAGGAAGTTTGCAACATGCTAAAGCTTAACACGGAATCTATGAAAAGGCCTCATCTAATGAATACTGTGGTGGTAATGGTTACAAAGGTTACAATTCCATTTATTTAAATTGAATCAAATTGCTGTATAGAAGCAACATACTCTGCTCTGCCCATTTTCCTTTTTGAACAGCATTTCTAGCACAACTCTAGAACGATTAGTTACTACCAGAATGCTTCCTGCTTAATTCTGTCCTCTGAAACTCTCTTTGATTCATGCAAATAGAGTAGTGTACTTTAAACATAAATCATGTTTCATTCCAACCTGGAGATTTGTACTGACAAAAGCCTCTCTTGCCTTAACATACAACAATATGCATAAAGTAGTTATAAAGAGAAGAGGATGAAACATTTGATTTTTATTCTTCTGAAGCCACCATCAATTAGATTTAAATTTTATAGTATGTTAAACACTTACAAATGTTTAAAGATAACAAAATGTTTTTAACATTCTACATTTAGTAAGTAGATTTAGTGTAGTCCTCTAGAAATAAAAAAGAAATGATCAAATTGTTATAAAAATTTCAGCAAACACAATAAACACACTTTTCAATAGTCTTTGAAAATTATATGGTTTCTCTTTTCCCGAAACATTCAAATGGTTCTTTCAGAAATTAAAATACACCATAGTGTTCCATTAAATTAAAATGTTCCATTTAGTTTGGAACAAAAAAAGACATTAATATTAACGTGTCATTGCCCCACAGTAGAGTACAGTTGATAAAGATAGATGATTATCTCTGCTTTGCATTGTTATACAGCGTTTCTGTTTTCTTTACCTACTTGAGTCAATAATAATAAAAAATGACTCACCTATTTCCTTTGTTTTCTTCCTCCCTCATATTTCACACAGAACCGACCCTTCACCAACTGTAGAGAAACAATATAAATGACCACTAAACAATAGAAATTAGGTTTCAATTCTACTACTATATGTACACAACTGCCAGTATTTAAATCATTTGAATGACCTGCATAAGCTCATCTGTACTTCCTGCAGGTCTCTCCAGATCATTTTTTCCCGCTCCACCATCTTCCTCAGCATCGGGATCAGTAGCTCCTCCCTCTCCTTCATCTTTTCAATTTTTCGCACGTGCATCATCAGCTCCACTTCTCTTTTCTGTCTTTCCTTCCTCATCCTTCTCTCCATCCAGTCCTTCCTCACCCTCCCCTCCTCCAGCTTGCGGTTCAGGGACAACACCTCCTTTTCCAGAGCTTCAGTTCTCTCGCTCGCCTCCTCCATGTCCATCTCCCGCTCCTCCTCTTTCGCTATTAGCTCGTCTACAGTTCGGGCGAAGGCCATCAGTTCTTTTTGGAGTGCTTCCCTTTTCTCTGCGTCTTCCATGAGCTGTTTCTTCCTTATCTCCTCCCTCTCTCTCTCCCTCTTCTCCTCCCTCTCTCTCTGTTCTTCTACAGTCCGGGTGAGGGCCATCAGTTCTTTTTCAAGGGCTTCTCTTTTGCCTTTCTCCTTCTTCACCTCTCTTTCCTTCTCATCCAGGTCGTTTAAGAGTGCCTCCCTCTTTTTCATCTCTTTCGCTCGTTCCTGTATCCTCCCCTCCTCCCTCCTGTCGTTCTCCTCCATCTCTCTCCACAGCACCTCCTCCATGTTGCTCCTTTTCTCCTCCATCTCCCTCACTTGCCTCAGCTCCTCCACCTGTCTGTGCCTCTCTATCTCTCTCTCTTTCTCTCTTGTACCTCTCCTTCACCTCCTCATCCTCCTGTTTCTTTACTTCATTGGTGGCAGGTTTCCTTAGGACCAGAAGTGGAAGAGTCTTAAAAATATTGTTTCATTGGCAAACATTTATATTTATCTTGTTTTCAGGTCAAACAATCTAACCATCCTGAAAATAAGACATATTTAATAAACAAATATAGCTTCTTTATAAGACATATTTAATAAAGAAGCTATATTTGTATTAGATAATAACACTTATTGAAAAATCATTGTAATTTGTCTTGTTAACTATCTTGTATTCATCATTTTGTTTTACTTATTTTTGTAGAGTCATTCCTCTCATCCGGATAAACAAATTCAACTACAGTAACTATACATTATTCATTAATTAATTCAATGAAGAGAAGTGTTTAGCATGTATTAAGACATCTAAAATTCAATGAATCTACTTTTAATCTCCAAAAATATTAACATTGCCTTGCAGTTATACATTAAAATGTCCAGTTCTCAATTCCTTGTTTAGAAACTTAAGAAAAGTATTTTTTTCTTAATGACACATAGTAAAACAAAGTCAAAATGTATAGTAATTTATTACATTAAATCTTAATTCAGAAGGAGATGCTCTAACCTAGAGTGATTAACTATTACCGCACATTCAACATTTCAAGTTACATACTAAAAAGATATTTAAAATAGTCAGACATTAAAAAATATATATTTTCCAAATGTTTACATCTACAACATTGTCAAATGTCATGTAGTTTAATGAAACTGTTAGGACAAACTTACGTTCAGTAGCGAGTGATGCAGAATGTTGATTGAGTTGCAGAGGATTAAAAAACTGAGGATGTCTTTATATGATGGACCCACAGGGCTACGACGGTCTTTATCCTCTAAACGACAGCTTACCTCTAAACAATGTCTCTGTAGTAATCATGGCTGAGGTACTAAGTGGCTAAAATGTTTTGGTCGATAGATCTAAACTTGAAGCCAGTCTGGATAAGAACATCAGCTCATTCACTAAAATGCAAATGCACTGTGGCCCAGAAGGGCCTTATCACAAATCTGCTCAAACTGCAGTGGAATTGGTACATTCTTAGAGATAAAGAGGTTGGTATCTGTACTCAGATTCAATCATTTGACTGTCTTCACATCCTTTCAAAATTCTTTGATCAATAATTAGACATTGATCAGAGTAAACCCTCTAGTATTTATCATATTTAGGATGCTAGGGCCAAAACGCCTGCTGGTGGACGACTAAGAGTACCACTCACTGCAGTGTGGGGCTCAATGTGGGCAGAGTCAAACGTTTATGCAGTGTGCTGTACATGGGTTTTGAGTGAAACGTTTGACTCACACAACACACACTAATGTTGAATAAAACACTTTTCTAAATTGTAATAATTGTTATATAAAGTGATACATGTGTTGTAATGGTTAAGTTTAGGGTTAGGAGCTGGGAAGGGTTTGGGTTAATTGCGTTTATCTACGCCCACATTGAGCCCCACCCTTCAACTGCACACTACACTCCGACGTTTCAAGATAATTACCATATTAAGTGAGATGTAACTCTATAGGGTGTTTATCAAACACCGCCCTCTAGGGGCAGTATGCATGCATATGGTTGGTTTTCCAACTCATAGAATTTAAAGAGGAAAAACCACTTGAAATCCATAGACAGTATAAATCACAGGGCTAGCATCCGGTTTGGCAAGTGCCTTAAACCTGCATTCTGGTTTCTGTAGAAGTCTATGAGAAAGTCAGCCAGTTATCAATTGATTTATTACCTTAGTAAACATTTTTATAATGGGTTTTTGGTCTTAATTGCTAGTTTTAAGTCTTCTGCAATACAGAATTATGTTATTTTTTAATTATGGTCTGGTTGATTTTGAAATCGGTGATAAAGCAGGTGGTGTTATAGGGAGTGGCTATGATGTGATTGACATTGATTGTGCCAGTGAAAGTGTGTAAAGTAACATAGAGCCTAAGCAGCGTTGTCAACTCTCAGCTAACATCACAGTCAGATACTGCCTCTCGTCTAAATCAAGATGGCTGTGCCCGTAACGGCAAATTCGACGACTCAAATCAGATCTTCACAAACCAACGAGTGATGTTGCACATGTTACGTCCAGTACTATATACCGTCTATAGTATAAATGAACTATATACCGTCTATGGTATAAATGATACTTCTTGGAAGTATACAGTAGTAAACAGTATATAGTTTCCTATGTTCTATTTATTTGTTTGCCATTTAGAATAATTCTGATTGAACCTAGGCAGGTGTTAAACTGATAAAAGCAACAAAAGTGGTATTTTGATAACATTAATTATTCTACTTTCTTTCATAAAAACTCCTACCAATTAAGTTTAAACCTACAAGTCACTCATAGGCCAAATGAAAACACATGCTAAATGCAGGGGATTAAAAGATAAGAGGAACATTTTTTTTATTTGTAATGCTGAAAACTATATCAACTCCCACTTTGAAAGGAATAATGTGTTCTTAAAAATTCTTGAAAATGTACCTATGTTTTGAAGAAACTTGAAGAATACTAAATAGTAAACACAACAAAATATGTGACAAAATGTATTTAATGAAAAGTCAAATGTATTGTATGAACAGTGTAGACATCCATTGCTTATGAAATCTAGGAGCAATACATTTATTGTAATAAATTACTGCTAGGTTAGCCAAATTAGCTGTTACATTATTTGTGTGCAATAGTAAGCTTTAGTAATAAAATATGTTTAGCTTTTTATGATTATGTTTATGATTATGATATGATTTGAAGGCTTATGTTATGGCCCATCCATATTTCTGCCGGCACACCCAACAACACATTTTACAAGACAGACATATTGATTAATCTCTTTGTATTATGTTTCAAATATTGTTTTTTTTACAGTTATTGATCCAATGCAGTTAACTGAAGGAGGTAAGACAAATGGAAAGCATTATTATAGCATCAACTACAGAATACACTGTAAATTCACACCAATTACAAGCATTGATCTGGTAAAGAGGTTAATAACTCCATCCAAATTAAAGAGGTTAACAATGTTGCCACAGTTACTTTGAAAAAGTAATCTGATTACAAGTTACTTTATTAGTTACATTCAGCAGCTGCCAACAACACCCCCACCGCCTCAACATAAAAATGACAACCGGTTTTGCCAACACTCACTTAATTGGAAGTGCATTTTTAACAGTTACATCAACAATGTATCTCCTGACATTTTAAGTTGAATACATGTTTTTTATTAAAAAAACGACTCATGCTCAAAACGTGACTTGTCGCATATGTGACTTCACTCCCGGAGATGCAAGAAGAAAGCAAAAATATATATTTTTTACTAAGGAAAATGACAGTAACGCACAGTGACTTGGAAAAGTAACTTTAATGTAATTACAGGTTTGGAAATAGTAACGCTTTAGATTACTCGTTACTGAAAAAAGTGGTCAGGTGAGAGATAAGAACTCCATCCAAACTAAAGAGGTTAATAACTCCATCCAAACTAAAGAGGTTAATAACTCCATCCAAACTAAAGAGGTTAATAACTCCATCCAAACTAAAGAGGTTAATAACTCCATCCAAACTAAAGAGGTTAAGAACTCCATCCAAACTAAAGAGGTTAAGAACTCCATCCAAACTAAAGAGGTTAATAACTCCATCCAAACTAAAGAGGTTAAGAACTCCATCCAAACTAAAGAGGTTAATAACTCCATCCAAACTAAAGAGGTTAATAACTCCATCCAAACTAAAGAGGTTAATAACTCCATCCAAACTAAAGAGGTTAAGAACTCCATCCAAACTAAAGAGGTTAAGAACTACATCCTAAAGTCAAAGTCAAAGTTGTTTATTTATCATATGCATTGAATAACATACATCATCCTATGCAGATAAATTCTTTTTGACATGGCTCGGCGATTCTATGCAGTGGGCTTAAAAACAAGAATTACAACAATATAACAATTTTAAAATAGTAATGACAATAGTAATAATAAGAATAATAATAATAAAACACTATGTACTGAGCAGTGGTCTGGAAAATGTACAACAGTAGAAGTAGTAAATATTATAGAATTGGCATGGAAAATTGCTTTTAAAGGTGCATTTGAATTCTGCTACATCAGATGTAGAGAGCATAAAGTGACCAGAGAGTTTTAGTGCTCAACAGACGATTTCCGATCAGTGTCTGTGTTCCATGTTGAGCAGCCGAATGGCCTGTGGGAAGAAACTGTTTTTAAGTCTGGTGGTCCGTGCCTTGATGCTCCGGTAATGTCTACCAGATGGCAGTAGGGAGAAAAGTTCACGGCCTGGATGGCTGTGGTCTTTGAGGATGTTTTTTGTTTCCTAAGGCATCGCTTATGATAGATGCCTTGCACGGAGGGGAGGCAGCAGCCAATGATGCGCTCCGCTGACTTCACCACCCTCTGAAGGGCCTTACGATCAGCAGCGGAGCAGCTGCCGTACCAGGCTGTAATGCAGCCTGAGAGGATGCTCTCAATGTTGCACCTGTAGAAGTTTGTTAAAATCCTGACAGACATGCCAAACTTCTTGAGTCTCCTCAGGAAGTATAGGCGCTTTTGGGCAGTTTTTGTTACCGAGATTGTCTGTCTGGACCATGTGAGGTTGTCGCTGATAAACACACCGAGGAACTTGAACTCTGAAACTCTCTCGACTTCAGCTCCATCGATGTGTATGGGGGC